>JBAMBR010005715.1:0-143627 GCA_037044475.1 Zaprionus obscuricornis | reverse complement strand
AATGAAATTAATAATAATTATTGCACTGCTAAGCTGCGCAAAGCAAGTTTCTATACTAAATACTTTACTAAATATAAATATCAACAGCAGATTCTAAAAGAGTTCTGCGGTCTGTCGGTCTATATACACGTCTGTCTGCATGCTACTATCAAGGGTATTATATATATATATATATATATATATAAATATATATATATATATAAATATATTTTTATGATTTTTTTATGATTTGAACACCATTTTAGCCCACAGGGTACAGAAGGTATTATGACTATGTAACAGCAAACCATATGAAGAGTATATTGTAAATTCTAGCTATAACTATAAGAGTTAGAGGCAATCAATTTTTAAAGTCCTTTTATTAGCTGCAGGCAAATCAAGTTTGCCCCGCTGCTCATATCCCCCACAGTACATTATAGAATCTGTAATACAGATATAATCTTAAAGCTCGAATGTGTTTTGGACTTTTGGAATATTTTGAATAATGTAGACGATATACGCTGAATTATGTCTAGATATGATGATTGACATGAAAGATATGTAACTTTCAATTATCTGCACATGGATACCGGGTTATTGTTATGGTTAACGTTTGAAAGAATATTACAGTTTACTATGTTATGTCACATGGCTCACCTCCGACAGTTAATGAATAAACAATTTTACTTGATGGCTTATCTGTTGAAGTTATGTATGTTAACTTTTAGTAATAGCTTTTAATAACTGTGCAAACAAGGATTTTTAACATAAGACTGGATGACTCGCGAACACAGTAGTACAGTAAAGAATCAACAATCATGAAGTGTGTTTGCCTCTGTCTTTGGTTTTGTTGCCTTCAGACTCTAGTTATTGGCAAGTTGAAAATCGTTCTTGAAAATAATACGATGAATGAGAGAAATCAGTGTATCTTGGATACAATTTTGCTGTTTGATAACAGACTTCACTACAATGGCTTCATTGCGTTCTTAGGAAATTATTCTGTTAATGACAACACTGCTATACTTCCCCAACTTTTAATGGCGACTTTGGGTCGTCCAGTAATTGTAGCGGGAAATCAAACTGGACAACTGCATAATCTTATCAGTGTTCACAATTTGGCACTGGTTCTTTTTAATGGAATTGATGATCCGATACTTACTGTAGTGCACAATTCACTAAGTAAAATTTATCAAATATCAATCGTTTTTGTGTACAACTTAAATGAAAATTTATTTTCTGCAAATGATACAATGGAAAATCTTTTCAACTGGTGCTCGACAAACAAATTTTTTAATGTGGCTATAGTTTTCAAACTAAATTCTGGATATGAAACATGGTCATTTAAGAAGATATCAACCATACATAAGTTTAAAGTAGATAAACAAATTGTAGAATCCATGTCTGATCGTACGAGTGGAAACATGCACAAGTATCAATCTACGGTTGCAGCTTCTCAGATCTTACCAGATTTATTTTTGGTAAGCGACTAATAAAAATAATTATTTCTGTTTCTTTACTATTATAAATAATATTCTGTTTATAGTACTATTCATCGAAAAAGCAGAATGTGACTGGAGCCAAAGTTAACATTGGCGGTCAAATGGGAATTTTGATAAATGAGTTTATGGGTTATACAAACGGAACAATGGACATTTTACCAATGTCTATGTATGACTATTACAAAAGTACACAGTTCATGTCTAGTGATAAGAAGGCTATGATTGGGGCAAATCCAATAGTAAATAATTCATTAGCTCCATTTAGTCCAATTGTAGTGTCATCGAAATTATGTATTATCCTCCCATTCGAACGTAAAATTTCTAATCAAGAATATTTTACATATTCTGATCGCAATGTGTCTATGTTTCTATTTATGTCTTTCTATTTTATAATTAATATTATAATCAAGAAATTAGTTAAGCGGCAAATGCCACTGGGCGATATAATTTTCAAAAGTTTTCAACTCTTAATTGGACAAGCAATGTCTAGTAGAGAATTTCGCACACTAGGTCTACCCGAAAAATATATAGTCATTTGCACTCAGGTATATAACCTGATGATTATCAGTATATTTGTTAGTTATTTATCTACTGCATTAACAACAGGTTTGGTAAAGCCAGATATAGTCGACGTTAATTCATTTCTCGCCTCAGATCTTCGCATTATGGTTGTCAACAAGGAAATTTTGGAAATGTTTAAAAATAATCAAATGCCAATTGAGCTGACTGACCGTTTATACTTCGTTAATCAGACCACACTAAATCATCATTTATATTCACTCAATGATAGCTACGCATATATTGAAGACAGCCATCATTGGGCATTGTATGAGTATATGCAAAGGAGGCTGAAAAAACCTAAGCTTAAACTAGCACCGGATCTTTTATGCAGCTATTATCGTCATCTCAGGATACCCCTTCGTGCTGAGCTCCCACTCAGGCTAGCACTACGAAAGTTTTTGAACTCAGCAATAGAGACCGGATTAACTGAGAAATGGATTCGTATGGGACTATACCAGGCGGATCGTGAAAATTTAATTCTACAGGCTCCCTATGTTCCGTCTTCTGAATATCCGTTATCAACTGAATATTTCAATTCTTGTTTTATATTGTATGCAGCAGGCATGCTACTAGCCATGGTGTCTTTTTTTCTAGAATTGGCCTACAAATACTTTTTAAGACGTAGAAACAATCGTGACATTATAATCGTTGTATAAATCTGATAATCACAATATTGAAAGTAAATTGTATTATTATCTTACATTGAAGCATTTCTGCAGCTTAATAAATATTTCATCGCTTTTCCACGGAATATTTGTAGTTTCTTATAGAATTTCAGATGGTTATTAATTTTTGACAGGAGTTTTTAACGGCAATACGGAGGCATGGAATACCTCACAAAGTTTTTATTCTTACTCAACATTCAGTATGAATCTAATATTCCATCTATATAACTAAATAGAAATACAAGCATAGCTAAACTAATAAAATGCTCATAAAACTCTGCCATCTCACTCATGGGCCAAATTGGAATAAACGCGGAAGCTCTAATAAAGAATTAATATCAATAATAACTCTCCATTGTCATTTTCCAAGATAATATACGTAAATCCATCTTAGTGTAGCAAAAAATCCATAACGCCTTTAATCTATATACCAAATTTCAATTACATATAATTTTTATGTCTTATTGTATTTGTTAACAAATTGAAGATAGCGGGAAATTGTAAAATTTAATTGTTATAGCTTCTAATAACTCTGTAAACAAAGATTTTTTTTTATTAAATACTGTAAATAACTAAAAGACCAGAACAGTTGTGAAAAGACAATCATGAAGTGTGTTACTTTATTTCTCTGGTTTTGTTGCCTTCAGCCTGTAGTTAATAGCAAGTTGAAAATCGTTGTTGAAAATAATATGATAAATGAAAGAAACCAGTACATTATGGAAGTTATTTCTACATTTGATAGGAAAGTGCACTATAAGGGTTTCATTGCGTTTTTGGGAAACTCTATCGTCGATGAAAATAACGGTATGCTTCCCCAACTTTTAATGGCGACTTTTGATCGCCCACTGATTGTTGCAGGAAATCAAACTGCACAACTGCATAATCTTATCAGTGCTCACAACTTGGCACTGGTTCCTTTTAATGGAATTGATGATCCAATACTTACTGTAGTACAAAATTCCCTAAGTAAAATTTATCAAACAACGATTGTTTTTGTGTACAACACAAAGGAAATATTATTGACGGAAAGTGATCTGATGGAAAAGATTTTCCACTGGTGCTCGAACAATCACTTTATTAATGTTGCTCTTGTTTTTAAACGAAAGACCGGGTATGAAACATGGTCTTATAGTATGTTATCTACTATGCATATATTTAAAATTGATTTAAAAATGATTCATACTTTGTCTATTCGTACCTTTTCAAATATGAAGAAGCACGGATCTACAGTTGCAGCTTTTCAGATTTTACCTGATTTATTTTTTGTAAGTGTTGCTAAAATAAATCATTTCAATTTCATTAACATATTTTTTACAGTACAATTCATTAAAAAAACAGGATGTGACTGGAGGCAAAGTGAATATCGGTGGTCAAATGGGAATTTTGATGAATGAATTTATGTGTTATTCAAACGCGACTATGGACATTTTGCCAATGTCTAGGGAAGAATATCATATTAGTACAAGGTTCCTGTCTGGTGATACAAAAGTTGAGATTGGTGCAAATCCAATATCAAATAATTCATTAGCAACATTTAGTCAAATTGTAGTGTCATCGAAATTATGTATTGTCCTTCCATTCGAACGTAAAATCCCTATTCATAGATATTTTACAAATTCTGATAGACATTGGACAATGGGTATGTTTATGACTTTCTATTTTATCATTAATATTTTTATTAAACGATTAGTTAATCCCCGTATGTCAATGAACGATTTAGTTTTCAAAAATTACCAACTCATAATTGGACAACCAATGTCTAATAGAGATTGTCGAACATTAGGTCTACCCGAAAAGTATATAGTTATATGCACCCAGCTATACAATCTGATGGTTCTTAGTATTTTTGTTGGCTATTTAGCTACTGCATTAACAACAGGTTTGGTAAATCCAGATATAGTCGACGTTGATTCATTTCTCGCTTCAGATCTTCGCATTATGTACGTCAATAAAGAAATTTTGGAAATGTTTAAAACTAATCAAATGCCAATTGAGCTAATAGATCGTTTATACTCCACTAATCAGACCACACAAGATCATCACTTACTTTCGCTTAATGATAGCTATGCATATGTTGTAGATAGTCGTCATTGGGAACTCTACGACTACCTACAAGGGCAACTGGAGAAACCTAAGCTTAAATTGGCACCGGATGCATTATGCGGTTATTATCGTCATCTCCGGATACCCTTTCTTGCTAAGTTGCCATTCAGAATATCACTACGAAACTTTTTGAACTCAGCAACAGAGACAGGACTAATTCAGAAATGGATGCAAATGGGTATATACCAGGCTCATCAGGAAGATTTAATTCGACAAGCTCCCTATGTTCCGCCCTCTGAATATCCGTTATCAATTGAATATTTAAATGTTTGCTTTAAATTGTATGGAGCTGGCATGCTACTGGCTATAATGGGTTTTCTCGTAGAGTTGACCTACAAATATTTTTCAACCCGTAAAAATAATCGTAGCAATGTAATAATAGTATAATTCTAATAATCTTAGAACTATAAGTACATTGTGCTATTATCTTTTTACCTTACAACATTTATGCACTTCAATAAATTGTACACAGCTTCAGAACCAACAATTCGTAATTATTTTGAACGAAAAATATAAATTTTTAGTTGCGTAGAATTAACAAATGAAGAACAATTATTTGAATTTTGATTTTTCCATAATTTGATTTTTATTTTCTAATGAATTTTTGTATTTATTTCACTTTAGCAGCTTTGAGTAGTGCACTTTGTGCATAAACTTAATGCGTAGAACAATGCTGTAAACATTTTGAATTAAATAAATATTTGAAGAAATATATTCAAATGTGATTTACAATTGAAACTCACCTAATGGCAACGAATGCCACAATAAATAATGCTGCACTTAGAAAATTAAAGATGCCCGGATAAATTGATAACGTGCGTTGATAGATAAATGTGTAAAGAGGTGCAGCAACTGTAAAAAAAAAGTATTAAATTTTTAAATATATTTTCTTTGTATAACAAAAATTTTAACTTTCGTACTGAATGGCGCAATCGATTGTAGAACATTTTTGATGGCAAATATTTTTCCTGTAAATACGTAAAATTTAGTGAAGATCGTACAAAACACTATACAGAAATTTACCTAAATCCGAGGCAGGAACTATATTGGAGACAATAGTGCGACACATGGGACCGCCAATAGATCGAAATACACCAAAAGCAACCGATAAATACATATGCCATGGCAATTCAGCAAAACCTCGAGTCAGATTACTTAATATCTCAGAGAATAACGATAGCAGAGTCAACGTAACAACAGATAAGCCAAATACCTATATATGTATATGTAAGTGTAGAATTTGAAAGTCCATTAAATATGCATAAATAAAGTTTAGTTTACCTTTCGCAATATAAGAAAACCAATTAATGCGCCTAGCATGGGGATCAATTGACTAACAGTTTCAAAGAAAGTAAACTCTCTCACGGACCAATGGAATTTTTGGCGTACAAACAAATACATGACAGTCATAACACCATCTAATATATGAGATCAGACATTACTATATATTATTTAGGCTTTAGATAATTATGCTTACCGACAACAAACATAGTCATAAACATAGTTAAAGTGACAAGCCAAATAATTTCACGTGCATGATACTCACGCGGCTTGCAACATGAGATCAACATATCTTTTAAGTGTACAAAACTAAATAGACCAACTTTCTCTGCATCTGCTACATGATCGGCCTCTTTCTGCTTAGTGACATCTGGGAAGGGATCTGTTAATTTCAGTTGTTTCTCCTCTTTCAAATTATCTTCAGTTATCTTCTTTTCATTTGGTAATTGATCTTTATTAAATTCATTTATCATCTTTTCATTCTTTATTGAATGCATCTTCTCATTATTCTCATTCTTGTCTAAATTTGTCTTTTCATTCTTCTCTATATCTGTAGAACCGTCAACAGTTTTATGCTGCTCTTCCTTTTCAGTACTCTCAGTATCATTTTTAGCATCCTGCTCTAGGCGAATATGTAAACTCTCTGGTAAGTAAAATATGATAAAGAGTGTCACCAATGTCACACAAGTGGCAGAGATGCCTTGGGTAATAGCTGCATTTGTTGCCGCATATACATAACTGGATAACAATGAGCCACTACTAAGTGCTATGAAGAATAACATCTCCATAAATATCATTCTAAAGCAGAAGAATATTGAGATTTTAATTGTAAATACATATAAATGTCAACTAAGAATCAATGTATACCTATAAGGCCTCGTTTTAATATCTGTTACATCCGATAGAAAGCAAAAAGCAGCAACAGAAAAGACGCACATACCGCCCAGCAATGAATGAGGAATTGCTGCTAGGGTATACCACCAGGGATTTATCGGATAATAACTAGATAGTGCACATATAATAGTTGTAATCACAGCAGAACCAGCAAAACCTGAAATAAATAATCATTGATTTATAATGAAAATTATAAAAACTTTTACTTACCAATCATTGACACAATAAGCAAAGGTTTGCGTCCATAGTGGTCCGACCAAGATCCTGTAAATAAACCACAAATTGCTGGTACAATACTCTCCATTAGAGTGCGAGTGAGAAACATATCAGCGACATAAGCTTGTATCTGCGTTTCAATCGCCTGTCAAAACCGACAAAAATTTTAATATCTTTCACAAATTGTAGATACTCGTATGCGGAACTTACGTGAATTTCAGGGCTTGCATCTTTATTATCCAATTGTCGGCAATCGGTCTCATTATAATGGAAATTAACTGTACATGTCTGATAAATAATCTGATTTCGCATAACGACGCCTGGAATTTGTATATATGTTGATTAAATTTGTATGGAAATTCTAATTTTAGTCTTACCCGATAACATGTGAGAAAAAATTAGTGTAAATACAATTGGTTCTATATAAAACATATAAAATAATTGTCGCCATGGCATTTGCTTAACTCGCTCTACAGCCGTAGCAATTTTAAATTTCTCTACCATTTTTTTAATTATTTACAAATTTTTTATTGTATTTAATATTATTTATGTTTTTTTTTTATTTTATACAGTTAAAAAACTTGAATTTTAATACAATTTTATTGAAATTCCAATTTCAAATTGCGAATTGAATTATTTTTTGACCTTGGCTGATTTTCATCTGCAAAATAATTGTTACTTTTAACTTTTAACTGATTTATATAATAACAGTAGCTCTATTGAGTAAGCTTTATAATTGTGTATTGTCGCTTCGGTAGCTTGATTAAAGTTCCACGTTTACAAATAAAAAAAAAAAATTAACTACGAAATTATTCACTCAATTGACACGAAACCGGTACCGGCAAATACAATATATGAACCGTTCTCCGTACGTAGAGCAGATCGACAACCAACTCGTTGGAGTTGAATTTACGAAATGATCAGTCAGCGGTGAATCTCTGCGTCTATATAACAACATTTTAATGTGTATTTATTTATTCTATTTGTTTGTTGTCTATCAACAATTGGGGGGAACTTTTTTTTTTTTGGAGAGTTTAACAAAAAACTAAAAAATCGCACACGCTATTACTCTTAATCCGCAATCAGCAATCAACAATATGTATGTACCATATATATATATACTATTTAAAGTATGCATCATATGCGCAACACACGCGCATCTAAATAATTTTGTTAGATTTTGTAAAGCATTACAAAGTAATTATATAGTTCTGTTAACTCTTAACTCTTTTTTGTTTTATTTATTGCGTCATCAATAAAAACTTGATTATTAACAATTGATTTGCTGTTAATATACTATGTTGTATTATAGATAAATATACATTTCGCTTTTTAATTTATTTTTACAAAAATCAACTTCTATTCATTGGCATGTAATAGAATATGTCAAGTATAAGTCGACTATGAGATACACAGTCTTGTTGTGTAAGCAGACTTAAAAATCTAATTTCATGTAATATAATAAATAAAGTTTGTTGCTCTTAAGAATTACGGTAATTTGATTAATTTAAATTTAAATTTAAATTTAATTAATTAAAGACATTTCTCACTTACTTTCTTTCGTTTCATTTTATGTTTTTCCATTTGTACCTATACTTAGTGATGACAAACAGCGTATATCAAGATCATAAAAATATATAAGATGTTAAACACATAAGTATGTAATAAAATTAGTTCAAATCAATTGCAAAATACATTAAGAATTAAGTGCCGGGTATCATTCAGTCAAGCAACATTGCTGCAGTGTAAGATTCGCAAATTTCTTAGCTTAGCGCTTCATTTTCACTTTTCAGCAGCTGCCACAACCGTTATTTTTTACATTCGATGCTAAAAAAATAAAATATGCATTAAAGACTTTGGCATTTTTATTTTTTTATAGCTACTTTAATTTTCGCCTTAAGAACTTGCCAGGATGTGTGCCAGAAACAATTTTATATAATTATACCCTAACTGTGGGCATTGCAATGATCAAATGAATTGTGTAACTTCTCTTAAGTATTCTATTTAGAAATCTGCTTAAATAGCTGTAAGTATTTTGAAATAATTAAAGCTCGATATATTATCATTGTGTTAGTGTATGCAAGTGATCGGCTTAATAAGTTTTCATCATGCGGAAAGAGTAGAACAATAAGATATAATTGTGGTTTTTCTGAACTGCTTTGCATAGATATAATAATTTCAGTATGATAAACAATGGAATGGTAACGAAAGAGCGACACAGAGAGAGAGAGAGAGAGAAAAATGAGATTGCCTGCTTTACAGCTAACATTACGCATACGAAGCGTATGCAGCCCACGATTAGTTGACAAGCTAATTGTAAACTTTTCCGTCAAGTTTTTCATTGTGAGCATTGTTAACAAAAGAATCTCTACGCAGTAGCAGCGGCGGCAGCAAGTGGAACATTTGAAGCAAGATGCTCGGCATTTAAGCAAAAATGAAAATTGTTATGCAGATATGAAATAAGTATGTTGGAAGGCAGCAGCATTCTCTTACTCATACTTAGATTACGTTGAATAACATAAAACAGAAAATGTTTCAAGGCAAATGTTTGCGCTGTGTGCGGCTTTTGTGTTGTTGACACGAGCCGACAACCGAAACAGTCAGCATGGCTTGAGAAAATTAAACAAAACAAAAATATAACAAAAATAAAAAAAAAAAATACAAAATAAAACACGAAAGAAAATATAAAGCCCCAAATCTGTGATGGACAACAAAAATATCCTAAAATCTTATAAAAAAAAAAAATGTATTTGAAAATAATATACTATACTTATAAATATATCTAAAAATCATGAAATCTTATAATTAAATAAAAACTTTATTGCTTGTTTAAGAAAAACTTTCAGTAAATTAAAAAAAAATAAATCTGCTTGATTACATATTTTCTACAACAACTTTTACATTCGTCAAGGGTATATAAACAAAAAATGGCACAAGCTAAACATAAAAGGTCAATGACGAGACGAGTCAAGTGTCGGAAGAAATAAAGAACGAAAAAGAAGAAAAAAAAAACAAGCAATTTCTTAAGCGCAGCACGTGCTCAAATTCATTTTTGTTAGCCTTAATTATTTCGAACCAAAATGACGAAAAGGCCACAAGTGCAAAAGTGTGCGACAAGTTTCAGGTTTTTATTTTGTTTTTTTTTTCTTTTCTTTTTTTTTGGCTACCTGCTTTAGAATATATTATTCTTCTAAGTACAGTACATATATATAAAGAAAAAGAAGAAGAAAAAGAAATTCCTTTCGACACTCGCAAGCTATAAACAACAACAATAACAACTACAGCGAAATGTGGCTCCAAGTACAGTTATTTTACCATTTTTTTTCTAACGCTTTCTTCTTTTTCTTTTTGCTACTTAATAGCACAAGACTGTAAATTTATTATAGTAGCCATAAAAAATAAGAACAGCACACGAAAGTAGACAAAAACATTAAAATGCACAACAATTCATTGTTTTCATATTGTATTATATTTTATTTTGTTTATATTTTTTTTTTTTTTTTTTTGTATTTTATTTTTCTTTTCGTAATAGTTATAGAAAGTTTTTTTATTCGAGTGCATTTAATTTGCTTACAAAAGGAATTTACTAAAATTTTATAATTAAATTCGAAAAGTTTGAAGATTGTTAATTTTTAAGGATCTTCATTTGTATGCGAAATATTCACTGAAAATGTCTTAGAAAAAGGCTGCATAAAACATGATTATGGCATGAAAATTGGATAAAGAGCATGCTCGTTCGTGCGTACAAATCAAGTTTTCAATTCGAATACAATTTGTATTCATTACAATTCTATCTATCTATCTATAAAAAAAAAATGTTATTTTCATGAACCTTTAAAGGATATTTTACAGTCGAGTCAACACTGTTTTGCTTTAAGCACTCTCACTGACTTCTTTCAAATTTAAAAGATTAGAAACCCTTTTTGATGCGCACTTCCAACAAATATTCGCATTTTGTAATTAGCACAAAGGGATCAACAGCCTCAAAGTTTATAAGCCCATTTTAAGCCGTTGCAGCTGCTTCGCTTCCATTCAATTATAAATTTCAATTCAAACGCAAATTCTAAATACCAAAAGCGACAAAGCGCTCCAAAACCTCCATAACCGATTTTCAATTGGCTCATGGCCCAGTTTTGGTTTTTGCAAGTATTTTGCTGTTGATTTCGTTAGCTAATTGTTGAAATGGACCACAGAATGTTGGCAACAGCGACACTAAGCTGCACACATAAATGATAGTATCAAATTGCCAGCTGCATTTTGTGGCAGCTTTGGTAAGTTGAGCTTAAAATAAACAACAACTACGACAACAACAACAATTAAAATTACTCGAATGTATTTAATATATTTGGGCAAATTGTGTGTGTATTATAATTATTAGGTGTAACATTTCTAGCTAACAATTTGTTAAGTAGACCAAAAAAACCAAATGAAAATTGACAACAAAGAAAAATATGTAAAATAGAAATTTTAAATAATTGTAATTGAAATACAGAAATTATATACAACATATATTAATAATGTGCAGATGTATTTTATTATTAAAATAAATAAATAAAATATATACAATGAGAGATGCTAGCTCCGACTAGCAACTACTCCATATATATGTTCTGTATGATTTTCTATTGGACAAGTGCAAGAGATAAATAAATAGCGACTTATTTGATCTTACATGTCCAACAACTTCTATATGAGTATGTTCTATAGAGTAAGAAAATTAATTCTGTTCGTACTGCTTTTTTTGTTAGCTTTGACAAATTTCCGCACATTTAACACATTTGTTATGAGCGTTTTGCACAATTTGCGGCACATTGCACACGCACGACTCGCTGCTCGACTGTTTGCTGCTCGTTTGCTCATAACTCAAGCTGAATATGTGAGTGGCAAAAGCATATTTGAGAAAATGTGTTTTTATATTTGGTAAAAACATGATGTTTGGCAACAGCTAGTAATTTATGCTAGTAATAAGAATTCTACTCTTATGTAACATACATATATTTTATCTTATATCGTAGATTTCAAATGTATGTTTCATAGTACTTTGTAAATTATAATGAACTCATAATCGAGACAAACAATCATTCAACTGTTGTGCAAAAGTTTCGGTTTTGTTTTACACTTTTTTTTAGCATTTGCATGCATTGCATGTCGCAAAGCAATTTAACACTTGAGTTGTAAATACTAAGTACAAACTGAGATTATTTTAAAATATTTTGTGATAAATATGTAAACAAATAAGAATATATATATATATATATATATATGTATTTGTATAAATATATAAATGAAAATAACATTTATACAGTTCAGTGACTCGCCGCAATGCGTCGCAAATTGCGGCAAATCCTTCGTATTTGTTTAGCATTTACATATTTGAACATTTCTCATGGGGTATTATAAACTTTTCATAATCATAACTCTGTCGACTTTTCCATTATTTATTTCCATTGTCTGGCATTTCACGCTGTGTTCAATTTCATATGCTGCTTGCCGATATTCTAGCACGTGAAAGCACTTACACTCTGAGTATGTGCAGATTGTGTTCAGAGAGTGTGTAGAGTGTGTCTGTGTAAATGGAATGAGTATTTGACTGTATGTGTGTGTATGTATGTGTAAAGTATGGAATGTAAGTATGAAAAGAAATTGGCGAATGGAAAATCAATACATATTTATGAGTTCATGTTGTGCACGGCACGTACAGCTGAATATCTGGCAAAAAAAAAAAAAAAAAACAAATATCAACATACCTACGTCTGTATATAATAGAGGGCAACTCCTATTGCTTACTTTTTATTTTATTTTATTTTTTTTTTTTGCACGTTCGAATATATCTGTAAAATATTTCAACCTATAATATAGTAACAATGGGAATACAGTATCTCGGACTATACAGCAGTTCGCAAAAAAGTTTTGTTTGAAAATGTTTTTATTTTATTTATTTGAGTATTTCTAGTCTTTTTTTTTGTTGTTTGTTTTATTAGTATTGTAATAGAGTAGACTTATTTACCTATTTGTCATAAAATGAAAACAATACTTCAATTATAGTTCAATTCACAAAGTTGTTTGCGCCACACTCAATTGTGAAATGTATACAAAATGGCGAGCGCTAAAAAGTATGCTATGATTTTATACATTCACTGTAAGCGGATTAAAAGAGCTCAACAGAGAATGCAATTTGCTGCAGCAATAGGATTAGTTAGCTCGTACTGTGAAGCACTGTAAAGCACTTTGCCGCATAAAACTAGTTCAACAGCTGCACAAGTGACCAACTAGAGATCAAATAACAACAACAAGTACAACAACATCAACAGCAAAATTAACAACAACTACAGCTACAAGTGGTAGTGCGTTGTATATAGGTTTAATTTGATATGCATTTGAAATTATCCTTAGAAATTGTATTTAATATTACATTTTGCTTTAAATTTACTTTAAAGATTTGCAAATTTACAGCAATTTATCAGGTGCACAGCAGTTGGTAGCAAGAAACGAAAACTTTTCAGCACTTAAAGCAAAAGTGTATGTCAATAAAATTTATTGCATCAACTGCTGCAACAGAGACTTGAAAGACACTCAAATTGCATTTTATCAGCATTGCTTTTGCAGATGCTTCTCTTGGCTCTTACTGCTTGTCTGTTGTCTGTTGTCTCTCTAAGGTTTCACTGAAGATGAAAACTTTTTGCCTGTCTGTGTGTGTGTGCGTATGTGTGTGAGACTTCTCAAATTCTTGATTGATGGCAAGTGATGTGCATGTTCAAGCATTTGTATGTCTGTAGTGAATTTTATGCGTCTGACAGAGAGATGAAATCAATTAATTTATTTAAACAATGAATTCAAGAATTTGATGCTGAAAAATCGATTGATTTGCTACAAAAATATATTTTATTATTTTAAATTTATGAATTGATATCGATGCTGCACGTAGTGTACACTGTACACTTGACTTAATTGCAAGTCAGCCGAATAATTCGTATGATATCAAATATACGAAATTTCTGCTGCTACTGCTGTTGGCAATGTTATTTTTAAGGAACTTTAAATTTATGTTCGATTCGCATTGGAAATGAGCAATAACCGTTGTCATCCTGGCCTAACAATCGGCTTATCCGGCATGCTGTAACCGAAACTTTCTTTGATACCAAACAGGCCACTAAGAAGCCCAACTCTTATATGTATAATGGAAATGGGAAGGAAAAGGAAAAGGCAATGGGAGGTTGGCTTATACTATGTATAATGGAGATTCGTTTCGCCTGTCAACCGGAAAGCACAATTCGATTCGAAAAGCTCAAGTCTTTAAGTTTAGCCTTATTCCTAATCGATGCGCAAGTAAATATCTGGGCCAAAAAGGTTGCACCCAAACTTTATATTTTTGTGTTTATCTTTTCTTTTCTCTTTGATCGTATTTGTAAACGTAAACGTAAACATATACGTATTGTAATATATCGTATGTTATAATGTAATCCATGAATATGCTCAAAATCTAAGCAAAAGTTTCAAGTTTACTTACATATCCAAAATACTTGTATAAAGTGCGCATTTAAGGATATTTTTGCGTTTTGCGTTTTATATTTTTGTATTTTGTATTTTGGCATTGTCATCCGCATGTTGTGTACAACCTGCCTAAACATACATGTACATGTATACATATATAAATATATATATATATAAATAAGCCTTTTACCGCAGCAGAAGGACAAAGAGGAGAAACGTTTGGAACCTTTTTTTTTGCATTTGCATAATACATTAAATATGCACAGCGCACAGATTTCCCCAAACAAAAATGGACTACAATAAAATGACCTACGTGAGTTCGACAGTCAGCATATAAAGCCGCAACAACAATAAAAACAACAACAATGAAAGCCAAAGAACAAAATGGCAACATCAAATTCGAACAAAAGACAGTTGAAACCAATACATAGTAGTTAAAGGGAAGGTGGGCGTTCGTGCTGGGCGTGGTATAAGTAAAGGCAAAAAGGGAAAGCTTATCGCCTTGTCGCTTCAGGTACCAGGAGCCAACTCAGCGCCTTTTTGTTTCTGATAAACGACCATGTAAATCTATTTCTGTCCCGCCACAGACATTTGTCATGTCTTCGATTTGAGGGTATGTCTCATTCACTAAGACACATAGAGAAAGAATATAGAGAGCGAGAATGAAACTTAAAGATTGTTGTTGTTGTTGTTGTTGTACGACTACTACCACTGACAGATAAAGACCATCTATTTCTGTTTACCACAAGCACTCGTAAGTAATTGAAAATGTGTGGCAGAAGTAGAAAATTATCTGGCTTTAAATTGTTTTTGCGACATGCAAGATTTTTCATTATATGCCTTTATGCCTGTTTCATGTCTTATGCCTTAGGCTTAACTGACTGACTAAAGTTATCTGATATATCAACTGTAATTTTTGCTGAATGTCAATTAATACTATTAAGTTTATTCCAAAGAAATTGAAATTGATATTGATATGTGACAAATTAATGCTTTATATCTAATAATTCAACATGGAAATTTTATTGTATCAAATTTCAATTTCTAACGAAAGCTGTAAGTAGAGATTTATATTTACCTTAATGGAATGCCAACAGAATCAACATTAGAAATTAAAATCAATATTATAATTGACAAGTAAAATTTAAAAAATTGATTTTAATAAATTCAAATAAATTATTTAACTATTTTAAAATAATTTATACAGTGTTTGAAAATATTTATCTAGGTATATAAGGGTTGTATACATATTACAACTTGAAAGAAAAAAAATATCTGAAGTTGGCATATTGGCATTAGAATTTCTAATTACAGCTATAAGTAAAGACATATGTTTTATATTTATATCTAGGGATTGCTACAAAAAGTTGATTACATAAAATTCAATATATAAATTTAAAAACAAAAATAATTGACAAGTAGAAATTCCAATTTGTGTAAATTTCAAAATGCACTTTAAACCAACACATTACGTAAGTGTTACGAAAAACCTTCAAAAAAAAAATAAAAATAAACAGCAAAATAAAAGATAGAAAGAATTTCACCTTTCTAATCGCATTTGCATATTAATTGGAATTTCTTGCTAGTTGGTCAACAAATTGTTGATTTATTCAGCAAGGTAAAATGGCAAAAGGCAAAAACAGAAAGTTACCATGTCAAATTAAAAGCCAATTTTCCATCGTAGTCCTAAAAAGAATGAGTAGAAGAAGCTGTGGCTGAAGCTGAGGCAGAAGCAGAAGCAGCAGCAAAAGCAGAAACAGCCGTTCGAAACGAAAGCGAAAAATAAATTATCGAGTGAATTATTGATGCGATTCAGTGAGATGTGCAAATGATGCTGTCAAAGCGATTGCCATTGAACAAGAGGAAGAGAAATAACAATTTTGTAAGTTGATTTTTCTGCCATTCATTTGCCTTCACGCGTTTTTCACGCTACATTAAATTTGTTTTTTTTTTTCTTCTCTTTTCCAATACAAGTAAAGAAAAATAAATACAAATAAAAAAAATAAAAAAAAAAAAAACAAATTGAAAATAAAAATGAAAATTACAAGAAAAACGAAAAATCCAAATGTTATTCAAAAATTGTGTTTTGCTGTCATGATTTGAAGTTTAACCTTTGGACTTCGTCGCATTCGCTTAGCAAGCACGCAAAGGCATCAGATGTAATTGAGTATTGACCAAACACAGGTGAGCTAATATATTCGTGACCTGTGATAATTTCATTTAATTTATTTTTTTTTTTTATTTATTTTTGTTGATATTATATTGTTTACAAAGTATTGGAAATTGGCAGCATGATTAAGTGTTAATGCTTAACAATTAAAATTAAGAAAGTAGCAAAAGTTTTCAATAGCAATAGCATATTGTATTTCTATTGAAAGAGAATGATATTGTAGAAAATGTTTGCAATAACATATTGTATTTCTATTCACATATGCGGAACTCTCAATGGCTAGCCGCAAATCAATGCTGCATGGACTTTTGAATTTAGTGCAATCAGGTTAAGTGTTCGTCATTTCCGTTTCGATTTTAATTTCCGGTTTTGCAGGTATCTGCATTGTGAGAGTATTGAATGCAACAGCATCATGCCACATACACGATGCACAATGCACCATACACCATACCGCATGCCATATGCAGCATATTGAATAAAACGTCTTTCATATTGTGCTCTTTTGACCTGCTGCTTTTGCTGCCACTGTCATTCACATTGTCAGCAGTACTTCAATTGTGTTCTTTGTACTCTGCTGTATGCGCTGTTGTTGTGTCTACAGTTGGAGAGGGAGAGCTGAAGCCATGGGATATGCTGTTGGCATCGAATACAAATGGAAACGAATTGGTTTTACATTGTTCCACAATTCCCATTTAACTTGGCATTGGCAAGCGGCTTGACCGGACTTATCTCTTCAATTGCAGCATTGCACTGAGCTTAAATCAATTCAGCTTTATAATCATTTCATACATTCACACTAAAAGCAATACAAACTTTGTAGCGCTAAACAAATCGTTTTCAACTTTTAGTTCTGGCATTGTTTTGGCGTTTTGCAAAACGGCAAAAAAAAAAAGAAAAAAAACTAAAATCAATATTTGCATGCAACTTCTGCAACTGTTTCTGTGGTTGTTGCCACCTACTGAGGCTGCTGTGGCATGAAGAAGTAAATAAGCAAATAGCTAAACTAAAATTCAATTCTCCATGGTGAACAGAGTACAGAATCAGCTGCAACTCACTGTAAAATGTTTGACAGTAAGAGAAAGGAGCAAGAAAAAAAACCATGGAAAATAATGGAATGGCAAAAGTTGTTGTTTTTTTATTTTGGGGTTACGAAGGTAGAAAAAGCAAGCAAAAACAAATATACAACTACTACGTGCAGAGCTAGACAAAGAAAGTAAGAGAAAGCATGAAAGACCTTTACATATGGGGCGTATACGTAATATCTGTTCAAGTATGGCATAGATGACTTGGCTATGACCTGAACAAAATTCTAACGAAAGTTACAAAAAAAATCATAAATAACATAAATATATTTACAAAATTTACTTATTTATAAATATTCTTATTAGCACACGGGGCGTATATGTAATAAAATTTAAAGTAAAAAAAAGAAAAAGATTGGCAAAGATGACTTGGCAATAACCACAAAAATTACACAGAGATAAATTTTAATGTTAATATTATATTTAATAAAATAAATGATTATAAAAAATTATAATTAATTTAATTACTTAAAAATTATAATTTTTTTTATTATTGTATATAATAAAATAAATTGTTAAATATTTTTTTTATAAATATTTTTTAGCAGTGCCTTTGAGAAGCTGTGTGCAAAGTGTGTTTCAACAGAAGTTGAATGCCAATTCGTGTTTCATTTTTCAGCATTTTTTCAAATTTCGCTTTTGTTTTTTTTTTCCTGACTTGCAACAGTGCCACAGATTATGTGCTGCGATTGTAGTGTCATGCCGCAAGTCAAAAGGCGAGAAAGTGCTCAAAAATTAATGAACCAACTGTTGTTTCGCTTTGGAATGTGCTACGTTCATAAAAAGGATTGACATTTTAAAGTGTTGGCTGTCAGTGAAAAGTGTTGCCTGCCAGTTGCCATTAGCATGTGAAAAGCTTCGGCTACATTTGCACACAGCATGATAAAAATAAAACAAAAAAAAAAAAAAAACACACAGACACACACACATAAATTTCTTGTTGGCTTTTTGCATTTGTTGTTTGCATTGTTTACTCGTTTGAGGCAAGCTAAATAAAATAATATTATTTTTTTAGCACTTGTTTGTTTGTTTTTAATTTCTTATTTGTTTTCAATACATTTTCAATTATTATGACACGACACTTAAAAGTAACACATACAGCAAATATTATAAATAATTGCACTAACTAAGTAAGTGACTAACTAGCTAACTAACTAACTAACTAACTAACTGAATGTGTTTATTATACACTCAATAAACAGTATTCTTTAAACTATTTAAAAAATTTATGAACTTTTCGTATTCGTTTTCATGTTGCCTGCACATCAAAGCATTCCAAATATTTTCTAAATCATAAACGCAATGGGCAAAGCTCTAAAGGTGTATGTGAATGTGAATTGCGACAGTGAATGTGAATGTGAATGTGCATAAATAGAGCCACATAAATTCTATTTGTTGCATGAATATGGTAAACATATTGCATATAGAAAACTACGCGCTCTACGTGCAGCACATACATCACGCTCACACTCACACACCCTCTGCCATTCTCTGTCTCTTTGTGATGTGTTTGCCTGCTGGTATGTGTACTTTTATGCATGACTGTTGCTCTCTAACCTATGCACCAAATGTGTGTGTACTTCATTTGATTAAGTAATTGCCTTAAGTTGTGCTACATTGTCCATTGTTCACTCACCATTGACCACTGTCCAATATTCCTTGTTCATTGTGCTTTGTCATTGTACGTTACTTTATTTGTTTAAGCTTCGATTAAATTTCATTGTAATAAAATGAACCTTAAAATGTAATTACACATAATGAGTTTACCGACGAGAATTGATTAATAAGAAATTTCATTTAATTGTAGAATTTAATTGTCAAACGTGTAACGCACGAGTTTTATGCTAATTAAATAGAATAACTAGTCACAGTCAGTAATTAGTCAAAGACTGCAACCCATTCAGCAGCTAATGAAAAGGAAACTTTTGCTAATTTGTAAATTAATGTACAGTAACTTGTATGCATGTGTGTGTGTATTTTTTTTTACACAAGACAGAAGGAATTAAAATCTTCATCTTCATCTCAACACCGAAACATACCGTATATTCTGCAGTACCTGCAGTACTAACCTGCAATAAATATTTATATTTTTTTGTTGCCTTAATTTTTGTATACTTTCTGCTGCTCGTTTATCTATAATGAGATTCAGATATTTTAGCGACGACTTGGACTTGAATGTCACGTCAACCATTTGAATTTTTATAAACTCCAACGCTATTTTGCGTGTTATTAGCACAGGTCCTGTCTATGTTTGTGTGTGTGTGTGTGAATACGTAGGTGTAAAGTAGCAACTGAGTTTTGTTTTATCTTTACCCTTAGCTCTTCGCATTTTGCTATTAATTTTCATTGTATTTAAATGCTCGTGAAATGCAAACCAAACAAGTGTTAAATGTTGCACACACACACGCACACACACACACACAGAGAGTCATATGTGAAAACATACGCTCATGCACACCATCAAAACGAGCATGTAATGTTTCTACATAAAAAATGCATCAGCTGTTTTCTTGTTGTTGTTTTTGCACTTGCCATTTTATTTCTCTGTTCACATTTCACGTTAAAACATTACGACTTTGTTCTCCAACATTCTTGGCCATTTAATTTGGCATTTAATTTTAAAGCATCGCGTGGGACTCGTATTAATTTAATTTTCAGATTTTCTACTTACACATACACATACACACACACACACAGACACACACACATACATACACTAAATGTGACCCTGTGGAGTTAACCGCAAACATTGTCAATTTTCTACATTTAAAATTTATAAATGACGTTAATGGCACATTCATATGATGCTCTATGATTTTAGCAAATTATATTAATACTCAACATAATGTTTAGCCTAAAGAGCTTAAAAACTGTTCAAATATTATTTTTAAAAAATATATAAAAATTAAAATATTATGAAATATATATGATGCTATCATATTCTAGGGTATTTTTACAGTCATTCTCTTGCTCTCTACTCCCTCTCTCTCTCTCTCTCTCTCTTCTCTGTCCATTTATTTCACATTCTCTTATTTCGTGGCAATTACACGCCTTCTGCCTTGTATAAATTAATGTCCCTTGCAGTTGCGGTATACCTGCGTTAACAATTCTCGAAATATATTGTGAAAATATATTTAAAATTGTTAATGAGCAAAGGAAACGCATTTACGTTAATGTCTATGTGTGTGTGTGCGTGTGCTTGTGTGTCAGTGTGAGTGAGTGTAATTTTATTAACTGCATGCAGTGCGCATCATTGATATTTAATTGGCCATCAGCAGCAATAAAAGAGATGTTAAATATTTGTTGTATACATGCAACAGGAATCGCATTGCGTATACGACACGTGAACCAAGTAAAAAAGTTCAAGCTGTTGGTAGCATATTAAGAATACTTTGCTTGTTCTATCACAATACAACAAGCAAAACAACATCGTAAAACAACGTCACGTATGCCAAAAGGGGAAAATTTTATCACCGTACAGTAGTCATTCACTGCAATGAATCTTTTAGTTTATTTATAAATGCAATCAATGAAAAACAATAAAAAAAATTAAGAGAAATGTCATCTCAACACTTTAGCTGCACATGATGCTGGTCAATTTTATGATTTCATTTTAATTTACTTACATATAGTATCTATATCTATCTGTATATATACATATAAATGTAGCAGCAATAAGATGAAAAACTTTTCTGTCCAAGGTTTGCACTCCATGGACTCATCAAATTGTAAATCAGTCTACGTGACCGCACGTATCAATCTCAAGTTACTCGTTTTACCTATTTTCCTGTCGTTAAACAAGCTACAAAATGCATGTGCAGCTATCAAAGTTTATCCTTAGCTTCAAGGCATCTTTTTTTCCCCTTTCGGCTCATTTTCCATTTCACATTTCCCTGTTCACCATTTTTTCCATTTTACTTTTCATCCGGCATTTACTTTGCCATTACAAAAAGTCAACCGAACTTAACGTTCTTGATTGCATTTTGCAGCATTTTCAAGTGGAATTCTTTGTCTCATTCTAAGTGGTTTTTCATTAGAAATGTTCCAGCTGCATTATCAGAGCGTTTGTTGTCGAACTTTTTACATTTCTCTTGTTTCGTTGCCTCTCCAAGAACTTTGTCTTTTTTCCAACCAGTCTGCAGTTGGTTGAGAAATTGTTATAGTGAGAACACAAAATGAATTTGTCATTGTAATTTATTTGCTGTTTATTGCGGTTAAGGAACTTATTTTGATGTACAAGTTGTATATATATATATATATATAGTATGCATATAATTGTCATAGGAACGATTATTTGTCAAACTTTAGTGAAATGAAATCAAAACAAAAAATTAAAAAAAAAATTAAAATTTTAAAGTTAAACTATTCTATACAAATTATTTTTATTTTAAATATATTTTAAATATTTATTTTATTTTTTACGGTAATAACGCACAAATTCTGATAGGTCAGGTATTGAATCAATACAACATTTCTTATCTATACTAATATTATCAATAAACTACAGTATAAACAAAATATTCGATAAGGTCTGTGAGTCGCAAGTATAAAATGATGATAAGCTTGATTAGAAGTAAATTATATTACATTTTTGATAAGACAAAAGACAAAATGTTTATTAAAGCATGGCTAAGCATTTTTTTTACCGCTAAAAAAATAGAGAAGAGTTTTGTATATTTCACAAGTAACTGAATTTTTCTATCATCCCAGAAGCTAAATTCTAGCCAAAAAAAAAAGTATAAATAGCAGCATTTCAAATGAAAAAACTTATTTCCAAGAAATCCCTTTACTTGTTCAGCAGTATGGAACCAGAAACAAATAACGATAATTTCAACGAAGATGAGTTGGTTGCACCAGACTGGCTTAATGCAGAGTTCTTTAAAGAAGTTCTTAGCAAAAGTGAGAATGCACCGGAACTTAAAGTGTTAGATGTAAAAATATCACCCGCGAGTGGCAAAGGAGATCATTATGCGAGTATTATGTTTCGCGGAACTATCTCTTATACGACACAAAAAGGTGAACACTCCAAATCGTTGATTGTAAAGACTATGCCCGTAGAGGAAGGCCATAAGAAGGATTTACTTAGTGATTCGCATATATTTGAAACCGAAATTGGTATGTACACAAAAGTGCTGCCAAAGTTCGAAGAAATTTTGCATAAGGCAGGCGATACCACAAAGCTATGTGTTCCCTGCATATATCATAGCTTGAAGCCCCGTGAAGTGATGATATTTGAAGATCTGGTACCACAAGGTTTTACGGTTGTAAGAAATCGTAGGCCAACTATTGACGAAGTGAAGTTGGCAATGCTCAAACTTGCCAAATGGCATGCAGTAAGCTTTAAAATGCTCAAAGAGGTAAGAAAAAATAAAATTTTCACTTTTATTTCTCTATCATAATAATCTTCACATTCAAGTGTTTTTGTTTTTTAGAATCCTGATTATCTGAAAGACTATACACATGGCATATTTGATTTGCCAAACTATTTCGATGATCCTATGATGACAAGAGGCTTACATCTATTTATTGAATTTCTGGAAAAACATCCTGAACTATCGAAATATAAGGCATATTTCAAGAGCATTGAAGATAATCATTTAGAACAATATAAAGCTGTTCTTGTCGAATACTATGAAAATCGTCAGGAAAATGGATATTATGTTCTATGTCATGGAGATTTTCATGTGCGTAATATGATGTTTAAGCACAACGAAGTTGATGGAACACTGGAAGATTGCTTTTTATTGGATTTCCAAATGTGTAATTTAAGTCCTATAACAGTCGATGTGATAAATTCGATTTATATGCTGATGAGTCCAGAAGATCGAAAAAATAATTATAAGGAAATAATTAACTTTTATTTCAAAGAATTTGTTGCAACTTTGAAGAAAATTGGTTACAAAGGACAACTACCAAGTTTAGTAGAATTTTGGAAACAAATTTCTCAGCACAAACATTATGGTAATATTTTATATTATTAATAATACAAATAATAAATATATAATTTATTTTGATCTTTATTTTTACAGATTTTTTGTCAGCTACCGTAGTTCTACCTATGATATATGTTATGAAATCCAATGCCTTTGAACTTTCTGATGTACTTCAAAAGGAAGAAGTACGTGCACAATTATACTATGAAGATGGATATTACGAAGATATTAAACATTTGTTAAACCGTTTTGAAGAATTAGGATATCTTAAAGAAACTTAAAAGTTTCAAAATTAAAATAATTATTTGAAGACAAATACTCTAATTTCGACCGATTGTTCAAGAATATATAAATATTTATATATATAGAAGAACATTCATATAGAAGAAGATATTTACACTACTACGCCTCTGTTTTTATGTGTATTAAAAACTATTAATTCAATATTTTATAACATGATGAATACATATACAAATACAATACATATCTTATCAATTTTTATACTGCCATACGAGTATACCAATTTTGATAATCATTTTTTTTTATTTCACAAGCAAACAATCAGTATAATCAGCTGGGGTGCTTACTAGGAAAACGAAAATTTGTATAAATAGTTGTACTTTTAATAGAAAGAACATTAGTTTTGTTCAATCAGTTGACGCGTGCTAACTTATTACCAAATATGGATACAGATACTTTTAACGAAGATGAGTTGGTGGCACCCGACTGGCTCAATGCCGAGTTCTTCAGAGAAGTGCTTAGCAAGAATGAGAATGCACCAGAACTTAAAGTGTTAGATGTAAAAATGTCACCCGCAAGTGGTAAGGGAGATCATTATGCGAGTGTTATGTTTCGTGGCACTATCTCTTATACGACTCAGAAAGGAGAACACTCCAAATCATTGATTGTGAAGACTATGCCTGAACAGGAGGGTGCTAAGAAAGATATGTTAAGTGGCTCGTATATTTTCCAAACTGAGATTGATATGTATACGAAAGCATTGCCAAAATTCGAGGAAATATTGCGTAAAGCAGGTGATAATACAAAACTACATGTGGCTTGCATTTACCATAGCCTCGAACCGCGTGAAGTCATCATTTTAGAGGATCTTGTGCCGCAAGGTTATACTGTGGTGCGTGATCGATTTGCTACTCTTGAGGAAATTAAAGCCGCTTATTTAAAACTGGCTAAAATGCAAGCAGTTAGTTTTCATATACTTCATGAAGTGAGTATTACTGAGACATAAATGATTATTAAATAATAAATATTAAATACTAAATGAATATTAACGTAAATTCATATTTATTTCAGGATCCTGACTATCTTAAAGATTTCCATCATGGCGTAGTTTCACAACCTAATTTTACAGAGATGCCATTCTTGACAACCGGCATGAGTTTCTTCATGGAGGCACTTGAAAAAACTCCCGAGTTACACAAGTATAGGGAATATTTTAAGAAAATTGAGCATAGCTATTTTGATAGCTTTAAAAATGTTATGGAAGAGTATCGGGAAAATCGCCAACCCAATGGATATTATGTTCTTTGTCATGGTGATTATCATCTACGTAATGTTATGTATAAATTTAACAAAACTGATGCCAGCTTAGAAGACTGTATGCTCATCGACTTTCAAATGAGCAACGTATGCCCCATTAGCATAGATTTGATATACTCAACGTCTGTGTTTTTAAATCAAGAACAAAGGCATAACAATTATAAGGAACTTATCGATTTCTATTTCTCAAGTTTTGTTGAAACTTTGCAAAAAATTGGCTATAAAGGCGAATTACCAAATTTAGTTGAATTTTGGAAACAAATTTTAAATCATAAATATTATGGTAAGTTTGAAAATAATTCTCTGCTTATAGTATAATATACAAATACTTATAATTAATTTTATTTTCAGATATATTTAATTTTGTTACATTACTGCCGTTGAGCTATTCCATATTTTCAAAAAATACTGATATTGGTGACATGTTGCATAATAGTGAAACTCGAAAGAAACTTTATTACCTACCTGAATTTATTGAAGAGGCCAAATATCTATTAGATAGATATGAAAAATTGGGCTACTTTAATTAATTATTATTATGCTGATTAATGATGATAATTACTATTATAATAATTTTATAATTTCTTAAAAATAATTTTAATTTAAAGATTGAATTTTTAATTTTAAAATAAAACATAAAACTATGAAATTGTTATTTTTAAAATATCCATAAACAATAAATAAAAAAACATTTAGTTTCATTGATATAAAAATTAACGTTAATCACTTTTTACTGCTACTAGGTCAGTTATTAAAGGAAATGCTATGAAATTTGTTATCTACCCAAATGCTGATAAGTTTTTTGGCAAATACAAGCATTGCACAGCGAAAAAGCATGTATTATGTATTATTTATTATGTATGGGAAAGTAATACATACATATATATAGCTTATATCGCACACAAGTAGGCATGGCAACAACACTTTGTGTGCTTGCAAGTAAAACTAAAATAATTAAATAACTTCAAGTTATAAAATTCAATTATACATCTCAATCATCTACAGATACAGCTGCCAAATATCAAAGAAATTGTTGTTGCTGCCATAGATAGATGAATGCCTGTAAAAATAAAAACTTTACACAGATGTAACTTAAGAAGCTCATAAATCAAAAGTTACAGACCAAAAGTCCATGCAAATGTTGTGGCTTGCAAATGCTGCATCTGCTATATACTATACTATAAGTTGTTATAAGCTGTAAAATCCAGTAGAGACTTTATGCAAACAACATCATATGTCAGTTCAGGCCTTATCCTTATATCTCTATCTCTTCTTCCCTCTGTTTCTCATTTTGTAGAGCAATCTTTCTCATACTTCTAATCAAATGAAATTAGATTTTTGTACTGTCAGAGCTAAAGAGACAGACAACGCTGACAGATGCTCTAATTAAATTAAACTGTGTATAAACTTGGAACAACTCTTACCAAAACATACATACATATGTATACATACACGTACACAACAGCCTGCAAATGTATATATATATATATATATATGTGTGTGTGTGTATGTCTGTCACTGGCCACAGATGTGTGTGCTTAGAACTTCCTACCACCTATGGAGAGTGCCTCCTACTGTTGCCAGCTTCTGTGTCAAAGTTCGCGTTTCATATTTGTACGTTTTATATGTATGCGTGCTCGTGTGTGTGCATGTATGTGCCTTATGAAATATCTTTTGCCATGCAAATTGCATGAAATTAAGGCAGTTAAAAATTGTATAAACCATACAAGTATAATCCGAGCCATGTATAGAGCATTACATAAAGTACATTATACATTATACAGGGTGACACAGAAATGTTAAACAAAAATTAAATTAGATTTCATATATAAACTGACTAACTAAATAGTAAAATATTTACAGCTTTGCTGCATAACAAACTTTTTATATATGTATGTAAATAAAAAATAATTGTGGTAAATGAAATTTTTTGCCTACAAGCTATTCAAAATATTTATTGTTTCTTTAACTAAATTATTTATACATTAAATTTTGTTAGTATTACGAGCTTGAAGTTCATTTTGTGACTTTGGAATTTAAAAAAAGAAATAAATAAAATAAAGTAAAATAAACAAATATGTCAGCTCTTTAGCCTTATAATTTATGCATAACCCTGTAAATAAACAGCTAACGAAAAATCTGTAGACTTAACAAGTTGCTACTGTGGCAAAGATGCCTAATTTCATTAAATTCCAGCAACCTGTTGTCTGAAAACATATCTAAGGCACAGCAAAAAATAAAATGAACTAAGGATGAGAACATAATGTCAGGCCTGTAAAAGAATTCAATTTCAAATATGCCACAGGCAACTCTCATTCACTTTGCTCTTATTTCTTTTGCTGCACTTGTTGTTGATAAAGAAGAAGATGCTGTAGCTGTAGCTGTAGCTGTAGCTGTGGCAGTAACTGAAACTGAAACTGAAGCTAAACCCTAACCAAATGATGATGATGATAAGTAGATGGTTTTCTTTAGCTGTCTTTTTTTTCGCAAAAGAAAACGTAGCTAAAAGCAGTAGAAACAGCAGCAGCAGCTGCTTAACAGAAACTGCCAGTTAATGATGAATGGCAGCTTGAAAGCAACGGCTACGTCTTGCTGCAGGCTTAAGAGTTTAATGTTTAATGAATACTTTCATTCTATGTATGTATGTATGGTATGTATACCTGCTAGAGATTGTGTCCTGGTTATGTGAATGTGTCTGTCATTCTCTGTTCAATAAAAATGTTTTGTTTGTTTGGTTTGGTTTGAGGCGAAGATTAAAGTGGGAGTGAGAATGGAAGCAAGGGATAAAGCAAAAGCACATTTTGCACGCAGAGGCCATAATGTCTTTATGGTTGACGAGGCATTTAAGTGCTTAAAAGTCAGCGCAACTTTTTCCAATTTTTATCGAGAAAATATAATGTGTTTATATGCGTATGAGTGTCTGTGTGTGTTGTGTGTGCATGCAAGTCGTTAAAAGTGCTTAAATATCGATACGGCTCATTGAATGACAGTGACACTTAAATTTTTGAGCCAAGTTCAGGCAGCAGAACATTGACGTTTTGTTTAACTTTACCTTCAGCTTATCCTCAATGCCTAAAGCAACGTACTCGATACTCAACTTACTTATACAAACACACACACACACACAGAAAGACATACA
Organism: Zaprionus obscuricornis; assembly: GCA_037044475.1. NCBI lineage: Eukaryota > Metazoa > Arthropoda > Insecta > Diptera > Drosophilidae > Zaprionus > Zaprionus obscuricornis. The sequence continues at coordinate 115,057 of JBAMBR010005715.1, read as the reverse complement.
CATGTACGTATAGAATTCTACTGAGAATCAACCCTAATCACATTTGCTTCGCCAGCTAACCAAGCTTTTAACCTTGTCAAGCAACCAGGCAACAGTGGCAGCAGCAACTGTGCGGGATAATGCAACAATGCAGCAAAATCTACACTGTGGTCTAAGGGCACTGGAAAATTTATTACTTTCGTCGGAGGTTGCTCAGCCTCAGTCTCAGTCTCACTCTCAGTGTCAGTCTCAGTCTCCGTCTCCGTCACTGTTTCTGTGTCTGTTGCTCAATTTCTCTATGTTAACAAAAACCTTCCTATCTCCCCCTCAAATCACCAACACCTACCATCGCCCACGCCCATGCCCACCTTATGAACTTGCAGCTGTCAGAGGTTTGTTGAGTGATTTTCTTGGCCGCACAACATCAACTTATTTGAACAACGTAAATGAGCAGAGCAGAGCAGAGCCGAGAGTTTGTTAGCAACTCACCAAATGCCGGATACTTGTTGCCCACTCAAAGTGCCACGGCATGTTGGCTATTGAAACTTAAGCTATAGAGAAAGAGAGCGACAGAGAGAGTGAGAGACACAGTTGACCAAGTTTTGGCTTTGGATTTTGGCTCATTGTTGCTGCCACTAATTGGCTTTTTGCAAACTCTGCAGGTTGCAAATTAAGGATGAATATATGTAGAAAATTCAAATATTCCAAGAATAGATTTAAGTCCTGTAACAAGTCTTTGAGTTAGACTCTGATATAACTTGAATTCAGAATAAAATTGATGACACCTAAAGCGACTGCTGCCAATGTGAATTGTCTAATTCCCTTTTGTAACTCTGTCACGTGGCAATTTTCTCAATGTCAGCAATAAAGCAATAAGGAAAAAGTAAAAATGCCAACGAGTTCTGTTTTGTTGTGTATCTCTCTGTGTGGGTGTATATGTGGGTGTGTGTGAATGTGACACTTTTTTGATTGAATGCCAAAACATATACATACATTTATATGAAAGTGAATTCAAGTTTGTCTCTGAGTCTGAGTGTTGAATGTGAAAGTATGAATGTGAATGTGAATACAAAAGTCTGTGAGTGCTGCCTTGCTTGCAACTCAATCAAATTCATACACTTCGCATAAAGTATATATATATAGTACTAGAATAGACAAGACTAAATACAATGTGAATTCGTCATTCAGCATTTGACTGATAATTGAAAACGTGTCAACAAGTTAACAAGTTTTGGCACATAAACGAGAAACTGTGCAAAAACTCACGCAGCTTTTATGTTCTTCAGATGTATACGAAGAAGAATACAACACTAGATAGAATATTTTATCTACAGGTATCTCGAACATTTTATACACTTGCAAAAGGAAAACTTTTATATATAGCAGAAAAGTTTATTTTTTACTGTTTCCTCTTATGATACCAATATTATATACTAATCCAATTTATACTTGAAAAATAATATATTAGTTTTATTAGATTTACCACATCTTCTACAAAGTGTCACAAATTCTTGAACAAAACTTATATAGCCTAGCAAGTGTATCAAAAGAAGTAAAGAAAAACGGAAACGTGCCACCAAACGGCGCTATAAAGATTATTGAGTCAATGCTGTCCCTACAAAGTGTAGCCTAAGGCTCTCTTCCTTTCTTTCTCTCTCACTCTCTCTCTCTCTCTCTCTCTCTCTCTCTCTCTCTTACTCTCATACTTACCGTGTTTGCTGAGAAAGTGGATTTTCATGTCTCACAAAACATGCAAATATTGAAGACAGGCAATTTTGGTTGAGCTTGAACTTGAAATGGTTACGACACAACACGTTTCAATTTTACACCTGTTTTTAGATTTTACGAAAATCTCTTATCAACAGCTTTAGCCATAGCCTCTCTTTATGTATGCTGCATTATCTTAACATTTATTCCATAAACATAACTGAATTTTCTGAAAATGTCTAGTATGAATATAAATATGTATTAAAGACGTACATGCATAGTCTTTGTGTGCTATAACATACGTTACATATATACATACATACATAGTATATACTTGAAAAAAAAAATAGAAATTTAACAAATTGACAAATTTGTTTATAACAATAAAATAATATTTAAAAATTAACTATAATTATAATTTATTCAAAATTATACGCTTTTATGTTGTTAAAAGTGTTTAACTTTAACAAGTCTAGTTTTATTTATTATTTATGTGGGATGTGGAGATTAGGGAGTCAGTGTAGTGGCAGTTTGTTAGATTGTGTTGAGTGGGCAGGCTTGTCACAGTAAGCGAAGGATTAAGTAAGAAAAAGGAGTTGGTCACACTGACGCGGGAGATTCCACGAAGTAAGAATGGGGCGATTGCGAAAAAGGTTGAAGTTTAAGTTCAAAAGACTTGTTTAAAAGATTTTGATTTATTTTGATGCCCATTGGCTTTACTAATACTTTATATTCAGTGTATTAATTCATATATATACATATATAAGTTCATATTGTCATTAAACAATAATATTGACCAACAATATTAATAAATTTAGTTTGTAATTGCAAAACCTACATTTATATATAAAATATTTAAGTTTTATTTTTTTTTTTATTATTATTTATTATTACAGATTAGATTTTGGTTAACAATTAAAACAAATTAAAATTTTCATTATATATTCAACTAAATTATCTTCGGGTGTATTCTCAACACTTTATACTTTCAACTCTCACACACGACTACTCAAGATCAACTTGCTCTCTCAACTTCATCTATCGTCAGCTGCAAGAAATTCCAGGGCTACACTACTTGTATTGTAAACAAGCGACCATTGCGTGTGGTACGCAGCTCATTTCCTACATCAATATCAAAATCTGTAGGACGAAATAAATATTTATTTCCCATATATGAACTCTCTTACAGCAGCGGACGAAATAAATATTTATTTCCCATATATGAACTCTCTTACAGCAGCGTCCATAAATAAATGAACAGCGTTTTAAAAAGTTTAGTTAAGAATGAGAAATTATTGGTGACTAAGTAAATTGTTTACTAAAGTAAAGTACGAGCTTTAATGTTTGTCCATATCAATTGATATACATATGTATGTATGTCAAAGCTTTTTATGGGTAGGAAAGGTGGCCCGTAGTTTAAAACACGTCTTTGCCAGTTCTACTGAAATTTGCGGTTCTCTGCTAATGACAAATCAAATAAACGTAACGAATTCATTTGAAGTTCGCACCAAACGTTATCGGTCGTAGATAATAATACATATAGACAATATATATATAAACATACATACATATACATATGTATGTATATAGCAGAGACATTTGTAGTATTACTAACATGCGCAAGTATTTATTATGTTTGAGCTATAGTGCTGAACGCGTGTCGGGTTTTTCCAACTTTATTACTCAAATACAAAGATCAATGTATGAATCATACAACTATTATTATGATTTTAATTTCTATACTTATTTTCAAGTCGCGCTTCGTTAATTTACATGCACGTTGTTTATAGTTAACTAGCGTCTGAGTGTCTCTTCGTTAGTTTAACACGATCAGTTCGTGTTACTCACGCATGCAACACTAATACACGGTGCGATATGCGATCGTACCGGCATTTGATAATTGATAACGGAAAATAAAATACAAAAAAAACCAACCGATCTACAGTTAAATGTATAGCTCCAAATACGTTTGACAGTTTAGCGTTATATTCCAAGAGCGTCGCACGCGTGACAAATTCATTTTTACTTTTTGGTATTGAAAATTCCAGACAGTATTGAATGACTCATAGCACAACAATGAATTTCCTATTGGCACTGACACTAGCAGTGGCCTTGGCAGTGGCCTTACCCAATGGAATTGACAGTTACAGCAATAGTCCCGAGGACAGTGACAGTGATGAACATGTCGATCATTGCCGCAAGGAACAGCAACTTTGTCGCATAGATGATCGTAAACGGCGACCAGTGTATTGTGCGCAAAAGCACATAAATACCGAAGGTTTAGTCTACTGCAATGACATATACTGTAAGCCGGAAGCATTCGAACATGATTATATAGTACGTTATCATGATCAGACACCGCACCATAATAAATGGAAACGTGCAAGAATTGGAGAAGCTGCAACATTACATGATGTTTGTCTTTTGCCCAACGGATTACCAGTAACACGCAAATGTGAAGTGAATCAAATGCGTGCCGAATGGGAGCCCATTGAACACTGGGAACGTGTTGTTTGTATGCGTCGATTTCGACAGCATTCAATCAGTGTGGATCTCAACAGTTTGCATGATGATATCTTGGAGGGGCGAAAACTAACAAATAATACACAGGGACGCCGAAATACAACTGCCATTATGAGAAATATATTCCGTCAACGGGATAGAACTGTGCTACCAGCTGATATTCATATGACTGGAGAAATGTTTGGTGTACTAATGGATCAGCCCAAGGATGAAGAAGTCAGTGTTGATCTTGTTAGCATTTGTCGTGATATTATGTCCAGTGATACTCAAGTGTTACGTGTATCTGCACAGTTGAATGCAACTAATTCATTTCTAAGTAAATTTGAAGATTATATGGATGCATTACCAGAACAATTTGTATCCACTCAACGTTGTGGCAAGGCAATTGTGCAGACAGCAAGTGATGCAAATGCAGCTGTTGATACTGATGTGGAAGTTGTCAATTTTGCAAATATTGGCGTACAGGCACTCATAGCCAGCAATGTGAGTGTCTTCTATGTAAACCCAAGCTGTAAAAATATTACAGGCATTGCCATATACTCAGCGACAGCAACAGATAGAAAACATTCCTCGAGTGGCTTCTGGTATCGTTTTGTCTATGGCAGCGAAAGTATAGATCAGCTAAGCAGGGAAACAAATTTGGAGACAGCAACATTTGTGCCAGAAAGTCTATGGCAACAGTTGCAACATCAAGGTGCTACATATCTAGTACTCAAGGTCTATGCACACGATGGACTCTTCGTTGAGGTTGGCACACAACGTAATCGTCGACCACGCAGCAAAGTGCTTTCCATATCAATACCAGGATTAAAAGGTAAGACATGCTTAAGGCTAATAAATTAATTAATAAACTAATTAAATCTCTTTGATTGTCAACCTAGTCGAACGTTTACCTGAAAAATTGCCATTCCTATTGCGCAATGAGAATCAACTACAGCCGGATGCACGTGCAAATCGTACTGGCAGCGGATGTGGCTATTGGAACTATAAGACTTGGTTGAATGACGGCATTACGACCATGAGTATAAGCAGCACGGCAACGGATGTACTACAAGATGCAATTATTGTCTGTCAAACACAACATCTGACACAATTTTCATTTCTCGTTGGCGGAAGTTATCGCATCAATGATCAAGGTGATGAAGTTTTGATAACTCCACTGAATGAACGTGTCCTGGACATCATATCAATCGTTGGCTGTTGCTTATCATTATTTGGTGTACTGTGCATCTTCCTCACAGCGGCAATATTCAAAATCTGGCGCAATCAAGCCTCAACCAAAGTGCTGTTGCATCTTTGTTTGGCCATGACACTGCAGATGGTGCTCTTTGTGTTCATCAATACAGATGATATATCCGAACAGTTGATTGCCCAAGGTGCACAGACACGTTGCGTTATTTTGGGTGCCACAATGCAATATTCGATACTTGTGCTATTCATCTGGATGCTTATCATTGCATTTCTACAATTTCAACGTTATGTAACTGTAATTGGCATCGAGCGACCAAGACATTATATCTTAAAATCAGCACTTGTCGCATGGTGTTTGCCATTGCTGCCAACATTGCTAGTTGCCTGCATTGATCCAGCATCGTATATACCAACAGAAGAACAACTGGAAACAGATACTGGCATATGTTATCCATCGGGTTATGGTCTGCTCTTTGGTGTTGTGCTGCCCGTCACATTGATCACGGTGGCCAACTTGATAATCTTTGTGTATGTCTTCTATAGCATCTCTCATTCACTGAATCAGACTGTGCAACGTGCTGAACGTAAATTGGTCTATAAGCAGATACAACTCTCCATATTGCTGTTCTTTTTGTTGGGCCTCTCATGGATTTTTGGTATCTTTGCATTTATGCAGGCGGGCGTAGTATTCTCGTATCTGTTTTGTCTAACGGCAACAATACAAGGCTTTGTCTTATTCCTTTACTTTGTGGTTCTTGATAAGGTGAATCGCAGGGCATGGATTAGCTTAATTTGCCCAACTCGAATGAAAATGGATGTGCAAAAGCGTACAACAGAATTGCAATCGATGACAACATCATCAACGAATTACTCAGGAGCTGCTAGGGATCATTAAGGATCCGTTTAACGTTTACTGTTTACTGTTTACTGTTTGCCGTTAAGTGAGCATAGCGAACAAAATGATACCAAATGAGTTTTGAACTTTAAGTATGACAAGTATTAAGCTTTAAATTATTATTATTTTTAATGTTATTTTAATTAGTCGTAAAGCAAAAAAAAAAGAAGAAAACTGAGAAAGTATTTAAGCTTATCTCCAGTAAATAAAAAGATTTCAACACAATTTCTTTATTAATTTTGTGCTTGGGAATTTATATATTGAAAATCGATGATATACTCTGTAATTATTAAAAACATGAGTATATTCATTTCATATACATTCTAAAATCAATTTTAAATTTTATTCTAATCAAACTTAAATTTTACTTTTCAATATAAAATTTAAACAATATTGATGTCTGATTGATTTTCCTATTACTACAGCTACAGCTACAATTACAATTACAATTACAGTTACAGTTACTTATTAGAGATACAGTGTTATAATCCAGTATATTTATTTACACTTTCCATTGATTTAGCACGTCAAGCTACAAAGGGAACGGTGCGTGTAATTGAACTAGAGAAAGCTTTTTGTTTGATTAGCCGCTTGCGAAATGCAACGCTTCAAGCTGATTGATTATTCTCGTCATGTTCGTCGAGGTCAAGTGGGCGAGGTCGCATAACATAGCATAGCTTACGCTTGTGTTATGTATAAGAATTTATTAAAAGAAGAATTTAATATGCGTGCACAATGTATAAGTTCTAGTCTTGAAATTAAACTTATCTACTAAACTTTATTAATATTTATATGAAGATCTAAACAATTTACAATGCAACAACTGCAACATTTACTTATCCGACGAATTACAACTGCTCTTGCATAGATTGTTATTCACACCAAAATCTTTTCATTGGCACAGTTTGTTTTATGACTATTCCCATAGCTGTTCATACTGCTGTTCACATTGCTGTTCACATTGCTGTTCTCATTAGTGTTGTCATTACTGTTCTCATAACTTTTCTTATAACTGTTCTCATTACTGTTCTCATAACTTTTCTTGTAACTGTTCTCATTACTGTTCTCATCGCTATTCCAATCGCTGGTCCTATTCCATTTATCATTACAATTCCCATCACTGTTCACATTACTGTTCACATTGCTGTTCTCATCACTATTCTCATTATTGTTCCCATCGTACCACTGTTCTTACTACTCATATATCTGTTTCCACTGCTGTTCACATTACTTATCACTATGCTTATCGCTGAATTTACCAGTTTACTCATCGTTTGTCGCAGTGGTCATCGCTACTTTTGCGTTTTATCAAGCATGATCATAATTAGTTTGCTGCACTTGAAATTTGATTCAGTTAACATTTGGCCTTGGAGCAGCTGTTGCTGTTATTGGTCGGCTGCAATTGTTAGCGCTTCGATGCGCTATGCTATTGGTCGTCTGTCATGTGTTGAGTGTCATTTGAATGTATTTGCTACGTTAGTAAGCTGCCCCACAGCTAAATACATTTGTTTGTCCTTGACATTGACTCATGCTGCACTTGTGATTTGTAGGTTTCGTATTTAACTCGTTGCTGGATGAGTGATCCACGTGCTTTACAACTGTCTGTCTGATTATGTGTATTGCTTACTTTCATATGTTGTTGTCTGAGTAAGCAGCGCGTGTAGCACACAAAGTGTTAATTTATATACATACATAAATAAGTATGAAATCTACATGAATATATACATATATATATGTATATGTTTATGTATATGTATGTATTTATTATAGAGTCATAACTAAAATAACAGCCAAGGCTTACAGTCAGCATGTTGAACGAAGAGACAGGCATTGAGACTGCATCCTGTTAGCATACATAACATGAAAAGTAAATTTACATTTCATGCACTTTGTCAACTTTTCCTTTGACAAATAACAGTTGGAAAATATCCATTTATACCATATGCCAAGCAAACAAAAATAACCCTACGCATGTGTGTGTGTGCGTGTGTGCTTGTTGTTACTTAGTACATATTACCTGCTGTTGGGAAGGCGTATCAACAGTGACAAGTAAAATAATATGTTGGGAATACTTTCTTTTTTTTTTTTAAAAGAAGTTTTAAGCAAGTAACAATGTCAACAAACTTGAGAACAACAACAACTACATCAACAACAAGAGCAACAACAACAACTAAACAAAGTAACGCAATATCTAAAACAAGTCAAGCAAAAATTGGCAACAAGTCAACAATGATGGCGATGAAGAAGAAAAAGCAGAAGTAAAAGGCGAAGAAACAATGTCTTAGATGTGTGTGCATTAAAAGTCAACGACTCGGCAAATGAATTGCAGGCCAAACAAATTTCATTTGCCCACACAGCCAACAAGACAACAAACTTTTCTCTCTCTCTCTCTCGCTCGCTTACACTCTATCTATCTCTCTCTCACACACAGACACACGCACAGATACTTTCTCGTGTTTAGCTTTGTGTCTTTTCCACAGCTATTCCCTGTAGTCACAATCTTTTGCGCTATCTAATTACATTTTCATTTTAAGCATGATGACGACCTCTGTTAAACGCTGCGTATGAGTTATTTTTGACGACCATGGCTTATTTTATGATCTTAGCTTAAATTACGTTTTTAGCCTTTTGTAAAGGCTTTTCACGTGCTCTTTCCTTTCCTTTTATATCTTTTCACATTCATTTTGCTAATTGTGCGATTTATACATCATTTCTCGGCTTGGACTAACATTATGATTGACTCCACTCGACTCGATAGCATGTGGGTCTACCTTTGCCTGTGTCTGTGTATTTATGTGTGTGTGTGCCGTGTGTCTATCTTAATTAGCCAATTAATATACATAAATAATTCTGCTTATAGCAGACAATTAAATTAATGGTCTACGCCGTAAAGTTGCTGCACATGAAATATTAATGCAACATTTTCAGATTTTCGATTTTCGATTTACGAACTTACGAATTAAAGAAATTTTTGCAATATTTCAAATACAACTTGATTTTCTACACATGCTTGAGAATACATTTTCGCATTTTATTTCTTTATTTATTTCATAGCATTTTGCATGACCAGCTGCTGTACCTACAGCAGCTCCAAAATGTAGAACTCAGCAAAAAAAAAAAAAAAATAGAATCTTAATTGCAGCTATGTGTCTCAAGTGTGCTGCCTGCTAGCTCACGTAGCCTTTGCTCCGCATATTTGGCCTTATGATTTTCTACTTTCGCCTGCATTGAACTGAACTAAACTGATTACAAATTTCAATAGAAACTAAAAGAGAAAATGCTTAAGAGTAAGCTTTAAAAAAAAAAAGTTAACGCATGCGTGCGTCTTATACATTATCTTAATATGTCGCTCTCGCTCTCACGTTCGTGCTCACAGTTAACGCACTTTTATGCCCCGCCTGCATTTTCTTACGTCAAATATATTTTACGTTACGCATACGACATGTTTGCCGGCTTGCCGAAGGCCACACAACAGTTGGCATTGACTAACGAACATGTACGCACACAGCAAGCGGAAGTGTGAAGAGTTCCAACCGCCAAAAATCAGGTTCAACACTGGCATAGAGCAAAACTAAGTCCCGCCATAATCATAGGCCAAAGTGACTGATGCTAAACTTTGCACAGCATTGTATTGCGTCTAAGGTCAGCTAATGGCACAACTTAATCGCTTTCTATATCTACGAGTTTTATATAGTAGATGCAATAATTTTTGCATAAAAGTGAAGGAAAGTAATGGGCATGGCCAAGACATGGCCAAGACATGGCCAAGACATGGCTAAGGCATGGCTAAACGTGTCTCTATGGCTAAAACGTTCTTTTGGCTAACCATATAAATTGCTTTAGACGCGTTTTTAATGTGCTCACAAATTCAAATTCATAAAAGCGCCATTAAAAGCGGCATACATAAAGTACAAAAAAGGTGCGTACCCTGCACCCTGCACCCAGCACCATGCTTCCCTTTATCCTGACAGCTTCCCTGCCAACTCGCCAGATGTCGAATTAATTAGAAATGTTAAAACCCAAGGCAAAATAAATGGCTTGCAAGATTTATGCAAAAGGTCACACCAAAAAAATTCCAATAAAAATATTTTAGCTTCATGCTGTGCGAGACAGTAACACAAAGACAGAGAGTGACAGAGAGGAAGAGAAAGAGAGAAAGAACGCGCGAGATCAGCGCGCCATTGCCTGCATACCTTGAGGTCTGCAAGAATGAAATTCTTTAACCATTAATTTCACTGAATAACAAAATCGATGAAACATGCGAACCACATGCGGAGTTTCACTAAAAATAGCCTTAAACGCGATAGCGACAGACTACAAATAGAATTTGCTTTTCTTTTTCATTTTTTGTTTTGTTTTTTTTTTTTTTATTTACCATTTTGACCACCTGGACACCTAAAAGGTTAACACAATGTTAACGGCAAAAAAAAAAAAAATATATATATATATATATATAAAGCCAAATATAAATAATGTGTTTCATGCACGTGAGCACGCGCCGCGTCAATATATTTTGTAGCAAAATAAAAGTTTTTATTTTGCTCAACGTTTTCAATTTTTCGCATTTAAGCGCATAAGAAACTCTTTAAATACTTTCTCTTTACTTTAATATTATTTATTTTTATTTTTCATTTTTACATTTGTAATATTATATTATTTTTTACTAGATTTTTTTGGCTTATATTTGCTGCGGTTTTTGTGGCATGTCTGTGACTTTTGTTTGTCTGTCGTCATGTCATATGACGTATATATTGTATAACCAAATGAAGTAATAAAGCACGTTTTCTCTCACATACACGTACATATAGACGCACTCGTAATCATATAGAGCTGTCAAGCTGAAGGACATTGCGGCTGTTGGCAGCTATTGCCTTCTGCCTGCTGCTACTGCCTGCTGCTTCTGCCTGCTGCTGCTGCTTCAGCCTGCTACTGCTCCAGCCTGCTGCTGTGGGTAATTAAGCGCTGTGCTTAAGCCTGATGAGGTTTTCAACGCGAGATAAATACTTATTACACAAAAAAAAAAAAAGAAAATATCCTACTTCTCAACCCCATGCCACTTCTCTTCAGCCCCTGCTCCCCTACCCATAACAAAAGCAGCCTTCAACATTCATTTATCCAACTGGACTTGGTCTGCCTATCTGTCTATTGCTCTGTCCAACAGTCCGTCTGTCTGTCTGGATGCTTCCGTCCGTCTGTCTGTCGCTCACTCTCTCTCTCTCATTCTGTCTGTTTCGCACATTCAAAGTGGTGCTTCATAAGTGCTATAATTTCGAGAGCAAGCAAGAGTATATTACAGTTATTTGCTAAAGTACGACGAGCTAGCAGCCTAGCATCATGATGATATTAATTTGATTATACTCGAGTCTCCATTCTCGAGTCAGCTGCTGGCAAGTGCTGCTGCTTATGTTGCCTACTTTTGTGCGCATCACAGCGATGATTATTTCGCATGGTTAGTGCTTCTTGGCCACATTCAGTTGCACTTGGTAATTGTTCAGATTTTATGTCTACAATATTATCTCACATACACATGTGCACATTTCTGTGTCTGTGTGTGCGTGAGTGTATGTACTATGTACTATGTAAGCTTATACACTTGTTTATGCTAGTTAGCGCTTGCTGCTCTCGTTAGAAATCAACTCTTCGTTATGTTCATATTTTCCAGAAATGCAACACAGTGGCATTTTCTAGATCTCTTCCAACTCTCTCTCTCTCTCTCTTGCTCTCTGTCACTGTATATGTTAGTAAACTTTACATGCATCACTTGTTTTAACAGCACAATGGAATTTGGCTAAAATGCAAACAAGATAATTGGAATCCTAAAATTGTTCATGTAACGTTCAACAATTGCAAGCCGTTAAACAAAAGAATTCCAGCTGAGCAATTAAAGTCTCTGCCAATTGTGATGTTCAATAATTTTATACTGAATTTATACTTGAAATTAAATTTTAAGATATATAACAATTTATATTTGATGTTGCGTAGATTGAAGTACAATTAAAAAAAATTTGAAATTTTGAAATTTTAAATATTTATGTATATTATTTACATATTATTTTTGATTTGTTGAATGCTATAAAATAAAAATTAAATTTTAAATTAAATCCAAAATTTAATAAAAAAAAATATATATTTTGCATTAAAGTTTTAAATACAAAAAAAAAAAAAAAAAATTAAAATATTTATTTAACTTTCATAGTTGAAATTGTTCAAATTTTTTCTCCCTGTGTACAAATGCATTCACCGCAAGGGGAAATGTGCAAAAGCCATTTGCATTATTTATTTATAGTGGATATGTACGTACACATGTTTGCACTTTAAAGATAAAATTGCCGAGCTTTAGGTTGCTTCAGCAGCACAACTAACACAGCTAGGACAGTTAGCTCAGGTGTGTTGGGCACAATTCACAGTCAAGAATAGACGAAAAACTTTATTACAGTCTGTGGCAAAGTTTTGCAATTTCAGATGGACAAGTTTTTGTTATCAACTAAAAGCTGAATTCAAATATCACATGGCTCAAACTCTACGTTCCCTACCCCAAGAGTGCCATCAACTTGTAGGTTTTATTGGGCATTGCCAATATGTTGTTTTGCTATTGCTTGTTTGATTTCTACTATGTCTAGCTACAACAAGTGTGTATTGGTAAATAGTGCAAATGAAGATTCAGATATTCGTCTACAATACTTTTTACATATGAATTTCGTATGCAGCTCATGAGTTACAATTCTCGTTTACTGTTGATGTTTTTGGTAGCAACGAAATATTATGGATTTGCATATTTCATGTATATATGCATAAGCCAAGAGTCAAGTCTCTAAATGCTAAGAGCTAAAGCTACTGCTTTAAGCCCATGCCAACAAATGCCGCATTAACATGCCCCACGGGAACTGCGTCAAAAATGAATGAACAACATTTGCATACATCATCCGAGACACAACCAAAAAATATTCATATTTCTCTCTATATAAATATATAATATATATATACTAGATACACTAGATATATATAGTACACAAATAGACATATATGCAGCTACTATATATGTATATATATATATATTAATATTAAGCGCATGTTGCATGTTGCAATTGATTAAATATGCAAATTTTTAAGCGAAACTGACCAAAACGTGTCTTCCCACAGGACTTTGAACAATGCCAACAACTGGCAACAAAAATGAAAATGTCAAAAGTTCGACTGTGAGCTTAACTTCTGTGATGATGAATGATGTTGAGTTTTGTTTCACCTCAGAGCAATATTAATTATGCACAGAACAGAAAGGTTAAAGGTCAATCAATGCATATAATATAAATATATTTTTCCATTTACGCGATTATCGAGTTTGTCGATGCAAAATAAAACGAAAATCAAACTATTCTAATTAGTTGAATTTTTATTATTAAAATTATATAAAATGTAAATAAATAAATAAATATATATAAATTAAATAAATATATATATATATATATATATATATATATATATATATATATATATATATATATAAATAAAATAGAAATAAATAATATATATTGTACATATAGTTCATTGTCTAAATTCGAATTTCATGTCTGTGCATCATAAAATCGATAAACCATTTGATTCAACCGATAACTTGAAGTTTATGGCAGCAGCGCGTCTTGACGCGCCCAACTAAAGGACGAAAAAAAAAAGAAAGAAAGAAAGAAAGGGCCAAGAAAAACGTAAGTTGACCGCACCCGGTTCGTCAATCTCGTTAGTTATCTGAGGAGTCGTGTGGCACGTGATGTAGCACTTGGATGAGTAGTGCGCTTAGTCAATTGGAAAACAATTCGCCCATCACGTGCCCAACCCACAAATAGTGCTGCTCATGCATAAATTTATGAGTGAAAGGCTCAACCTCGGGCTCATGCTCATGCTCCTGCTTAGACTCAGGCTCAAGCTTAGACAAGGCAAGTGAACTAAATTTGTTGCTTACGTATCGCATATCCTTGCTATATATCCACGATTTGTGCACTCATCATATTTTCAAGAAATCCTTCGAATTTGTTGTAGTTAGAGTATAGTATATGAACTGTTTGCCTCTGCTCAGACGATGGGTCGTCGGGCTTAGTTCAAAAGCCCATTAAACTCATTACATAACGGTCAGACGTAGCATTTGTGTAGTAGAACACGACATGCAGCTCTAGCTAAGGATTTACCCTTCAAGTGTAGAACCAAAAGGATGTACAAAATAAATGTTATTATTATTTCGGGTAAAAGCAACTTGAACGTTACGATGATGATTATGATGTCGCTTCTTTTTTTTCTTTTCTATGATATGATTTTGTTGAGTGTTTGCTGTGCGACGAAGTGTGTGTTTGTGCGTATGTATGAGAATACTAAACCCTCATCAATATGACAGACACACACACCCACACACACACACCCAGGCACACACGCACATTGTGCGCTAGAATACGCTGCAGTCTGAAGGGAATATCGCGTCAACTAAATTAATTGCACAAATAATTTACATAGTAATTAAAAGCGTGTTTTGATCACTATTCATAACACTTTTTACAAACCATTGCATAGTTAAGAGTTTGCACAGAGTTTCAGTGTCAGAATTAACGTGTAGTATAACGATATGATAACAAAATCAAAGTGATGGTAAATTCTAATTACAATATAATAATCTTGCTTAAATCAATTTCAATGCAGCACTTTAATTAAGTGTCATGGCGTGTTGCGCATCGTTTTCATTTTCTTTTCCTTTTCTTTCTTATACTCTACTTTTTGCCTTGCAAGGGTATATGCATTATTAATCTACTCAGAAGTTGATGTGACAGATTAAAGTAAATGTTGCATTAAGAATTTGAGCTTGATATATCTTTAAAACTGTCAAGAGTATGAAATGTTCCACATGACAAAATTAACTTTTTTTTTTCTTTTTTAACTGATTTTCAACTCAAACATTGCCGCATCTGTGATTGTCAGTCAGTCTCTTGATGCTGCTGCCGATGCTGATGCGGATGATGCTGCCGATACTGATGCGGATGCTGTTGTTCGACCACTGGAACGTTGATGTTAATGAGTTGGTGTGGACAGAACACACCAAAGAGAACGAGAACGATAACGGGAAAGAGAACGAGGACAGGACAAGGATAGCGCAAAGGACATTGAACGGACAGACAAACTTTGCTCATTGCTTTTGGTGTCGCCTGTAACCATGACGTTTATTTTGCGAATATTACAACATCTCTGTACGTCAGCAATAATACGGCAAATAAATGGCAAAGTATGGGATGGGACAAAATAAAGACAAAAGGCAAATGCTTTAAATTCCATTGAACGTCATTTGGATAATTGTATTTTGAATGTGTGAAATCAATGAAGCAAAATTAAGTGCTCATTTTTAGCATTAATTTAATTGCAATTTAAATTTAAATATAATATACAAAAAAAATTATATTTTTAGTAAATAGAAAAAATGAAACATTTAAAATTTTAAATTCCAATACTTCGAACTTGCATTGGATATGTTCGAGCTTGCTTGATCACACTCCCCAAGAATGCAATCAAGTCAACTATGACCTCAATTTCAACATGTTTGATCGAGCTGCTTGGTATGAGCAGTTGGTAAGATTAGTTTGTCAACAAATATATTGTTTATTTATTTTTTTAATATTAAGTTCTTATTCTCAAGTCACACTTCATCCAAAATACTTAACCATGGTAAGTTTTAAAATTCTTTATTTATTAACTATAAATTTTTGCATTCATATCTTCATTTATATTCGCGGCAAGTAACAGCTACAAAAGTGAATGGCAATATATCGCAAGATTATATCGATGATTATTGTTTGAAAAAGTATCACAACAGAGCAGTAGCTATCGATATATTGTTAAATCAACAGCTGTATCATAAACACTTGTTGATTTCTTTTACCGCTCTCACTATTCTTGTTGATTAATATATTTATATATATAAACTATTTATGTTTGCAAAATATCAAAAAGTGAGGTGTGAATAGAAAAAATCAATTTAGATTCATGCTTAAATTAGAAATATAATTATATGTATAATTTCGCTTGTCTCTATGCAATTTGACTTTCATACAGTAATGTTATAAAATATCCGTAATCATTAACAAATTAATGTTCAAATATCATTCGTATTAGTTGGCTATAATTACATAATATAAACAAAGCCCGCCATATTTAGTCGTAATACAACAAATAATTTTCAATTTGTACGGCCAATAACAATTTCAAGTTGCACTGGCTGGAAAACTTAACAGAGAATTTCTAAAGCAACAATTTGAATTTTATGTTTGTTGTTAATATTAGTTATTGTTGCTGTTGTTTGTTGCCCCGGCAAGCCATGCTCAATGTTCGAAAAGCATTGTCATGAGAGCCATTAAGCCAATGCCAAAGATTAGAGCGAGCAGCTGTTTGACAGACTCCTTACGCTCTTCCTCCTTTAAGAGATCTGGTAATACTGTGACCAATGAAATATGTAGGAAACCGCCAGCGGTGAATGGCATAATCCAGGATGTTCGTGCCTCTGCAATATTAATAATACAATATTAACAATTATATATAAATATAAAATTAGTATATATTTACCCATTGCAGATGTTACGCCGGAGCCGCCAATAGCCACAAGAGCGCCTAATAATCCGGCTCCAGCGGTCAGCAATTGAGCACGTGCAGCATCCCATCGACTAAAGCCAGATCGTAATAAGATGGCAAAGTCTCCAACTTCGTGTGGAATTTCGTGTACTACCAAAAACACAGAAAATAAATAAATTGAATTCTTTCAATTTTAAAATCTATTTGCGTGACTCCAATCAAGTATAACTTACGTAGTATGGCAAATGTAGCCAAAACGCCGTGCCTAAAGGACACAAGGAATGAGCCAGCAACTGCTAAGCCATGTGTGAAGTTATCAATGGAATTGGCCAACAAATTTAAATAGCCAGCTACTTTTTTTGGTTGCTCCTTTTGCACTTTGGCCTTTTGCTCCCGTTCACGCAAAAAGCAAACTTTATCTACATCTTCAATATCGCAGGCACCACCACAACTATCGGCATTCTCTCCTTCTGGCAATTTACCACCATGACGACGCAACAAACAGTTGGCAATCTCAACACATTTTGGCTGTGGATTCTCCTCATCGGCACTTGTATAACCTGAGAAGATTTTCTCTACTATGGTAAAAATGAGTATTCCAGATAGCACCCATAGACCTGATCGTAGTGATGGATGTTCATTGTTAGCTACAAATAACATAAAAAAAAGTAAATAATAAATTTATTAAACATTGCACACGAAGAGATAAATGAGATTACTGAGTAAATGACTCACTACTTTGGTTATCGCCTTCCCATGCCTCTGGCAGTAAATGTAAGAATACATCACCCAAAAGTCCCCCCACTGCAAAACTGAGTAATACACGCAGAAACTTGGACTCAGCAGCTGCAAATAGAGTATAAGAACGCAAATTACAATATTATTCAATAAGTATTCCAAAATTAATATATAAAGGGGAAAAAACTTACGATCTTTGTAACCGTCCTTAGCTAATTTCTCGCCTGTTGGTATTATTAATAGTGGAAAAATACCACTAAGTCCAATAACCACAGAGCCAAGTAGTGAAAATACCCATGGTGTGTATTCCAAACTTTTTATATATTCCGGTACATATTGATTAACCAGATTTGAATAGATCATGCCGAAATGCTCATCAAAAAAACTACTGCTCACATTCATTTTTGTAACTTGTTAAATCTTCCAGCGCCAGATGCTACTTCTTTTTCTGATTCTGCTGTTGATCGTTGATTTGTATGTTAAATTATCTTTTGGCTACTTCTAAGGTGTTAAAGTTTCTTTGGTATGTTCAGGTATGGCTTAATTAATTTGTTAACATTTCCTCCAACTGCACGGCTCTGTCTTTATTATTGCATAGGAACAGAAAAGAAAAAAAATAAATAAATAAACAAAATTATAAACTAAAATAAGAAAAATTTCTAATATAATATAAACATTTTGTGTATAGACTAATTTGATTTTTCACAAGAAATTTGAAATTATTGAATTCCCAACAACAAAATCAGAATATCAATACATGAACAAAATTTCAAAGTTTTGTCGTCGCCTAGCAACCGGGAAAATTAAGTAGTGCAACGAATGAGTGAGTTCTGATATTCGATTGATGTACAAATCCCCCCCAAGAAATGTACGTCACAGCGCCAGGCAACAGGCCAAAAGTTTTTACTCTGCATCAAGTTGCTCTTCATGGCTTGCTGACTGTCACGAGCGATATGCTAGATAAGACTTGTGTAAAACTCAAGTATCGTAGCTTTAATGTGACTAGATAACTATATATGTATATATGTACAGAGAAAAGACGATGACAGTGTTTCTTAAAACATTGCGATTAAATCCTAGGGGCTCATAGAAGTTTCTTTTTAAGCCAGTTCGATTTCCTTTTAAGAAATTGCACGATCATACATTAATTAAACAGGACTATATGTATTTTATTTTGAATAATAATATTATTAAGCATTATATAGCATAAAATTGGAATTTGCCAGCTAATGTTTACTTATCATATTATATATTTTTCGATCAATAATATGAGAAAATATTTCAATAATATTGATCTATATACAGAAAGAAAGAGAAAGAAATGCTATTAATTAATTTTAATACTATATTAATATTAATATTTTAATATTCTGCATATGATAAATATTATATATATAAAGATTAAATATATATATATATAGACTATATATATATATATTTAATCTTTATCATATGCAGAATATTATATATATATATATTTAATCAATGTTACAAATTGTAATTCAATAATATAATGCACTTATCGTCTGACTTGCGACTTGTTGTCGCTTGTCGTTACTTTATGCGTGATCAAGAATTTTGAATTTAATTGAACATAATGCAATGAATAAAATGATTGAGCACTTATGCTTGGGTGATATCACTATACAGTCTAATGCACTCTCGACGTAATAAATCATAGTTTCATTCTTTTATTTGCTTATCAAAATTCAACATACATACAACACATTTGTGTGATATATACCGTATGCATATATACGAGTATTTGATTCATTATCGTGCAATTAATTTAATTTTTTTTTTTATTATTTTCATTATTCATGTAAAATCTGTTTTTTAAATTTTGTTTGTGGTATAGAACAAAAGGTTATTTGCCCTGATAAATAATATTTTTGTAATACGAGAACGCGGCTACACCCAAGGATAACAACTAAAATCTAATGACACAAATAGCCAAACATACATATGCATATATATAGATATATAAATAATTAATTGCAATATAGAAATGGCTCACTTTCTTTTGGGTAAAAATTCGTTGAAATAACACTTTATGTTAAAGAAATACAATATAAATTGAAATCCGAATCAGTTGAAGTGCAGAAGAAGACTGAACGTACATGAAATGAAAAAAAAGGTTTTCGAGCTTAACACTTGGAAACACACTTGGAGACTTCCATGATTTACAACATTTCGCGAATCAGTTGAGTTCACTCTTGATTTGATGTCTACGATGCAGCTTAAATTGTTCAATTTCTAGCGATAAGATAGATATGTACGTATAAATAGACACCGCTAAATGGCAATTGCTATAGCAGGCTGAACATTTTGAAGATATAAGCATACTTAACCTAACCGCTTAATTAGAAGCCTAACACACAGTCTAAGAGTGCTACCGACCCGTCAACTCTGGATCAATATCGTACAAACGTGAACACTAGACTTGTTCTCTCTGTCTCTCTCTATCTCTCTCTCTCAATTGTGATTGATCACCAGGCCGAGTGTACTGGACTGGACTTGTGCACGGGATTTAATAAGTCGCATTGCTCACAAATATCACGTATATGTTCATCAATGCCAAATTCGTTTGACCAAAGCGTTAAAACGTTTTTTTTTTTATGTATGTGTATACTGCTGTACCGCCCCCCATCAACAGTCTGTCATTGTCACAGAATCAAAAGTAGCTTCGATTGTGGTGTTTCTTATCAAAATAAAAGTGTTTTCGCCCGTTTATTTTTGTGATTCTATTAGAAGGCTAATCAGCAAACAACGCGGTTTGTTTTGTTAGTAAATAAATGCATTGGTTTCGGCCAAACAAACAATCAACAGTTGCGGTTCTCTTATCAGCAGCACAGAATCAAAAAAAAACTGTAAATATATATGTAAAACTATTATTTATCTAACTACATAAAACTTGTAAAGTTATCTGCTATATTTTTTAGCAAAAAATTTAGCAGCATTATGAAAATTATATTATTAACATAAATATGTTGACGTAAATGTTTTCTGTGAGTTATTATTATTATTTATTGTTGATTTATCTAAGTATATTCAAAATTTTAAAGTTATTAAACAAACACATATGGCTAAAACTCAGTCAAAATAATAAGTTAACCATGGTTGGGTAATACCAGTTTTTATAAATAAATATATATATACATATATATTTTTTGTCTTTTTTTTGTTTTCTATGTTTGACTGCTTTAGGCTACGGCTACGATAGCAGCACAAATGCGAAAACACAAAAGCAAACAGAACTCACAGACTCGTGTCTATAAGTATGTAGAGAGCTGTACAATTCTTGATATCACGCTTCAGACTTGAGACACACACAAGAAGTTACGCATTCTAGTAGTTTATAATATACAACAAAAACATTTCAATTATTGAAATTGTCTTTGATTCACTTGTATATACTACATGCACATAGTATATATATGTAAGTAAAGAGACACAAGCACATAGTATATATTTATGTACACATACTTATATACTACACTGTATATTGTTACATTTGTATTGGTCGATATAGATATGGAGGACAAGAGCCTGACATAGCGCGATTTTCTGCCTCGCGAAAATTGACAAGTGTTGCTGCGGCTGCGGTTACCGGTGCTTTGAACTTGATTTGTGGCATCCGTATATTTGTAGTCGTATATATGTATGTATGTATGTATATATTATATTTATGTTTATCTTTAACGTAAAACACAATACAATACGCCGGCAACACTCACATTTGATTTCTACGTCTGCCGTCAGCCGCTGAAACTGCTTATGCCGAAATTTATGCGTCAAGCTCTTGACGATCGGTACGTCCTATCGCACCAGCGGCTGTGCTTGATATGACGAGAGAGATGTGCTGCCGTTGCCTTATAAACACAAGTGTCCATTCTTTCTATTACTTTGGATGCCAGTAACAATGGTAACCATAAATAAATATATTTATATAAATTATAAATATATATAGATATACATTCATCTACAGTTATTTAACTCGGTTCTTTTTTATTCTATTTTTCACTTGATTTTTAATGGCGCAGATTAATTTGCACGCTGCACTATGTGAGTAATACAAGACGAATGACAGAGAGAGTGGGAGCAGTGCATAGAAGAAGCACGAGTAATGCACACACAAATGTACATATGTATATACATATGGAAACATACATATATGTATGTATATGTCGGTATGTAAGCCTTCATATGTAATTGAGTTGACAATCAATCGAAACGTGTCTGTTCAACAGCAAGTCAATTTATTATGAATATGTGTTTTAAGCAACAATATGCATATAATATTTTTAAGCATGCACTTTGTATATTTCGATACTATGTATGTATGTTGTATGTATGTATATTTTTGACAGCAAAAATATCAGCAGCAATGACGAAATGATAAGAGCGCTCTCCATGCGTCGATCAGCTGTGCGAACTGCTTAGACAACAGAGACTGAGAGAGATACACTTGAGCGTCATTGAGAGCGACAGTAGAAATATGGCGTCGTTTGCTCCCAAGCCATATGTGCATTTCATGGTACACAATATGCAAACAATTCATACATACATACATACAACATATGTACATACATACGCTTCTGTGCATAGGTATGTATAAAATAAGTAAAAACAAAGGATTGTGAAATTTACAATGTTTTCATTATGACGAACCAACAAAGGTTCATAGCGAGTTCGTAGCCATAAAACTTGCTTATGAACTTGTCAAAACGACGTAGTTGAGTTGTATTTTTCATAGAAAACCAGTTTATCAATCTGCGTCTAGATCTTTGTTGTATTCATTGAGTCTTATCGTATTGATTATAAGCAATGAGCTAGCTATTCGGCCATGTTCGAGTAGCACTCAGTGAACAGATTTAACTACTTTAGTGCTGTTTGCAAAAATAACAAATATGGCCGCTGTGACGTTCTGGCGTTTTATCATTATTTAGAACCTGTGTACATAATGTTTGTAGATGTAGGTTAGTTATACAGCAGTTCCGCCTTACCGTTTAATTGGGATGTTGTGTTGTTTGAAGCTGATTCTTTTTGTTCTGCAACACAGTTATATCACACATTTACGCGTAAAGTGGTAAAGTTAATAGTTGACTTGTAGATCACAATTGCTTAATTTTTTTTTTTTGTCTCAGTGTCTGGCTGCTAGACAAATATGCAAATATAAGTGCTGTATGTACTGCGTAGTTATAGATCAATGATGTTGACGATAAAAATATCCGGCCACTAATCTGCACTGAGACTGAGTAACTGGATTGTACATACATATATGTATATTATATTCGAAATGCTTACAAGCTTAACGTCTCTTGTGTTACACTTTTATTTAATTTACAAGGATATCAACCCAGTTTTTTGAGCTTCGAGAATATTTTTAAGTCTTGTAGTTGCGTTGCGGGCTTTTGCAGCTGTAATGAAACAGGTAATCATTATCTGCGCACTTTTTGTTTTGTTTTGGGCCGTGCGGAAAACAAACATGGCTACACGAACAGCTGATCCATTGGGCACGAAATTCTGCAGTAAAGACACGAAATATCGATAAGCATTCATTTTCGATATTAAATATAACTTTAATTTTCGATTAAATTAATTTAAATTAAATAAAAAAATAGAATTATTAAAAAAAAACAATGAGCTTCATTCGTTTTTATACCGATTTCTATGTCAAGTGGAACCATGAATCTTTATTATAGTCCGTTTGAATCCGGAAAAATTTTATTAACATTGCAGCGAAATGTTAAATTGTCAAAACAATGATTTTGTAGGGGCGGAGGGCTCCAGACAAGCAACAGCTGTTTCAGCTGCATAGTGAATTTAGTTGTGCAGTTTGTTTACGTTAATTTAACAAAATATAATTTTTTTTTAGTGCTGTGCATATAAAGTCGATCGGGATTTATCTGTTACGTTAACAGTTAAAATAAGTGCATATTAAAATGAGTACAGATGAGTTGCTGGTACGCCATGATAAAAACGACGATTCACCGTCAACAACGCCAGCGACTCCATCGCCAACGCCTGCGCCTAGTTCATCATTGAATCGCCTGCGCGACACCTTACGTCGCACAGAAACTTTATCGACACACATTTTTAATCAAATATCAACACAATTTTCGAATGCAGCTGCTGCAGCGGCCTCCTCAGAGGTTATTGATGGCACCATAACATACCCTGATACCCCACAGACAATCCCAACACTGCCGTCTGACAGTTCCTTACCCAAACGCAAAAAACCCGGTGAGTGATACCTATTTTCCTTCATTAACTATAAATATATAAATGAATAACTTATGTGACGCACGTGATGGCGAATTTTATGTTTATACGATATTATTCATCGTTATGTTCGTGCCTTAAATAAAAAATTACAATCTATCATGAATACCCCCAATGAAAAGCTCAGCAAAAGCTGTGCGAACAAAACGCGCTTGACAAATCAATAGAAGCTTTTGCATCAGTCGAATTCAACGCAACAACAGGATAACTCATCGTAGCGATTAAACTCATAAAAAACGTCAATTTCTTTCATTTTTTAAATCGTTTAATAGTATAAATTAATTAATTTAGTGTGTTAAAAAAAAAAGAAGAAAAACAGTTAATCGCTGCAAACTCGAGAAAAAAAATAGCAGCGTCAAGCGGCAAAGGAATAACTCAATTTATTTCACGTATGTTGCATGCAACCCACGCAGCTTTTTTTTCTATGCTAACCGTTCAATGCGCTCATTTTTTGGATGTCTATTTTTATTGTTATGTACATACGAAAATTGGAACGTAACACACTCACACACACAGAGAGTAAACTAAGCAAACAAGAAAAACTTTAAACAAAATGCGTGGATTAGTTGAAGATGCCAAGAAGACTACAAAAATGTCACAGGCCACCAGTAGCAGTAATAATAACAACAACAGCAGCAGCAGCAGTGGCCGGGGCAAGCCAGTGACCACGAGTGTAGGTGCGTCCAGGCAATTGAAAAGTGGCATTAAAACTCCGACAACATCAACTGCTGTGGCAAAGAAAACACCGCAAAGTATGCAACAACAAGTCGGCACAAAAACAAGCAAATTGTCTGCGTCATCAACTGCAACGGCAGCAACAGCAGCGGCAGCGGCAGTGAATAGTTCAAGCGTTAAATCAGCAGCAGCAGCAACAACAACAACAAAGACACAAAAGGGTCAAAATCAACCCCAACAGCAGCAGCAGCAGCAGACAACACAATCGTCCTCATTGACTACAAACACTACGCCCCTTGCCACAACAGCAAACGCGCCCCCCATACAGCAGCACTCACAGCAATTGCAAACGTACAACAACAACAGCAATACAATTGCATTACCAAAACCATCGCATGCCAATACTAGCGAGGAGCTTGCTGGAGGTGTACAGGATACAATTTATCTATGCAATTTTCGTGTCTCTGTTGACGGCGAATGGTTGTGTCTCAAGGAGTTGCAAGACATTGATGTTGCCGGAGGTGGTAAAACAGTTGGCGGAGGTGCAGCAATGTTAAATGCATCACACTATGCTGCTGGCATTAATGGTGGCAACACCAACTGTAGCAGCAGCAGCAATGGTGTAGTGCAACATCGTCAACATACGAACCATCAATTTGGACAGCGGAACAGCAAACGGTTTTCGGGCATATCGACTAGCAGCGGCGGTGGCGGCGGCAACACATTTGAGGATAATGGTATTATGGCAATTGAAAATCTTATCGGTCGTCGTCTATCCGACATCGTCGGAACAAATGCACTAGCAACAGCACCGCATCAGCAACACAAAAATGTGGGCCTCATCGGTGGCACCCTAAGTGCTGAGTGGTCGCATCTCTGTAGGTTGCTTCTATCTTCCTTTCCTCATTTGCAAGCGTTCGTTCGTTCGTTCTTTCTCATTTTATTGTTACTGTTGTAGTAATTGTTGATCTTGCTCTATTGTATATAAGTTTTAATATTAGAAAAGCTACTGATCTCTCTCTATCTCTCAGTCTTTTGCTCTCTTTTTCACTGTTTGTCTCACTTATTTATTTAGCATGTTTCTATAAGAATTTTTTCTAGACTTTCTTCAACTTTTCCTAATTGAACTTAGACCTTGAAGTTAAGCAGCAGCTTAAAATTAGAATGATAAATTTATTAAAAAAAATATATCTATTTATGTATGTATATAATATATATAAAAAAAATATTTAAGAACTTGGCAAATACTTTTCATTTGCTGTCGTCATCAAAAGTTGTTTCCCAACTACCAGAAGATTTTGAGATCTGAAATGTGTAAAGAAATATATATATTTGACGAATTAAAAAATTAAATCATTTTTTTAAATGTAGCCAAAAAAAAAAAAAAATACTCACCTCACAAGTAGCCTTTGATTCGCATGGTGAAAAAATATGCAACGTTTTCGTTTCCCGAGCCTCAAGTTGCGTCTCTGTTTTACTAAGTGTCATGGACACATTTGCATTGTTTGACAAACTATTTTTAATTTCTGTTGAAAGATTTATGATTAATATTCAAATGAATCTACATTCGGGTATACTCGAATGACAGATTCCTGTTAATATTACATGCAAAGCACACACATACACACACACACACAAGATAAGTGAAGCACGTTTATTGGTTGTAGTTCGTTAATTGCACAGTTGACACTTTACGATTTATCTATAATTATTTATAATATAATTTTGCAGATATTACAAATTAAATTTTATTTAACCAAGTTATAACTTTGAAATATATAGAAAACAATCTTATGCTGAATACAGACATACGGACATGACAATATTTCTAGTGTGAGACTAAGGCTGATAAGTAATACTACATT
Organism: Zaprionus obscuricornis; assembly: GCA_037044475.1. Classification (NCBI taxonomy): domain Eukaryota; kingdom Metazoa; phylum Arthropoda; class Insecta; order Diptera; family Drosophilidae; genus Zaprionus; species Zaprionus obscuricornis. The sequence continues at coordinate 88,606 of JBAMBR010005715.1, read as the reverse complement.
TCATACCTGGTATTATTATATCTCCATCGTTGTTCCTGTCATTAATATTCTCATTACCTGGTTGCTGTTCCGGCACTACATTTTTATTGCATTCCAAGCTATTGTTTTCCATGCTTCTACAATTATCGCTATTTTTGCTTGTTTTACTCTCACAGCAATTTATCTAATCATAGTTACTTAAGTTAAATACTTAAGTATTTATCTCTTCACTTACCTGCACATCTTCTTTCTCTTGACTTTTGGCTACGCCACCCGCCTGTCTTCTGTATTCTCCCGGACTGTATTGTCGACCACTTTCTATTCGTCTGTGTTCTTCCCGAGGTGTTTGTTCTGTTGCTTTGCTATTTTTTCTCCGTTTTGAACTTAAGGATTTGGAATGTTTTTTATCTTTCATTCTATAGTATTCATAACTACTTTCTTTTTCCCTGTTCATTTTAAAGGGTATCAATTTTCGTTGTAACTGACAGGCTAATGATGAAGTTGATGTTATAGACTCATCATCAATATATTTTAATACTGTAATCAAGCCTTAGTTAGTTTTTGAATGAGTTTGTAAACTTATTTTCCTATTTCTCACCTTTTCTTTGTTGAGGCTCATTTTTCTCAAATCTATTAAATATGGAAGGAGTGCTGAATATATTACTTTCTTCATTACCTATTAAATTTATTCCACTACTGTCTCTTCTTTGTCTTCGCAGCTTTCTTTTATTCCCACGGCCAAAAAGTGTTGCCCAGAAACCTCTGCTAGGTTCATCATCTACGGCTGCCGATTCCACATCCGAAATTCGATTTTCATCGGGTTTCTCTCCCTTGTTAGCCATGTGTTTGTTTTTATGTCGTTCATGTTTTTTGCGTCTATGACAGCAACAACAGATGATGAATAGTAGCAGCAAGAGGAGCAGTGCTCCAATGCCAGCAACATACATAATGAATCGATTATCATCCCATATGGTGAATTCTTCGTGTTGATTCTTCTGATTTTCTTGTTTAGTCAACTCGAAATCATTGATTATATCCGTTTTGGGCTGATCATCTTCATCAACCTCTCGAGCTTGCTTTACAGAATATGTTTTATATTTATTGCTTTTGGTTTTCTGCTTATTGTTTTTCGTCCTTTCCGTGATTGAATTGCAATCGTCATCAGGGAACGAATGAGACTCTCTGTAAATCTCTTGATCGTAATCTTCAGTTTGTTGCTCTGGTTTACACTGCACTCCTAGAGCCTCGTAGACTTGTAAGACGCCACCCAAACCAGGATAGAACATCTCATCACGATAATGAACTTGTAGATTTTCTCGTATCCAATTCCGCAACTTTTGATTATATATTTTCGGGCTTATGCCCTGAAAGCGATAGCAATTGCTTAGAATTTTAAAGAATTTGACCAGAATGAATGCAGTTTCGGGTGAGCGAAGATTGTAAATGTGACGATGTTTAAATGGCAAAAAGATGTTGCTAAGGAATCCATTACGATCTTCAGACTCCAAGTGTGGCAGTGGCACCAACATATGCTCCCGCTGTGGATCCTCATTTGGGCAACTTTGATCTAGTAGCGCACAACTTGAGGCATCACTTTCGCTTCCTCGACCCCCATTCAATTTGATGGGCTTAATGTGTATAGTCTTCAGTTGACTTAATATATCCGTTACAGGCATCTTCCAGCCATTGCCATATGTATTAAGCAACAGTTGACACTGTCGATAGAGCTCAATGAGACGTTCCACTGTGCATGGTTTCAGACGACCAGCATAGTAGGAAATTTGTGCAACAGGCAATAGGTAAAAACGTAGATAACCACCTAAAGAATCATAGAAAGCACGTTGCAAGAGGCGACGTGTATCATGACTTGACATACGCTTTACAATCTGATTAACACTATTGAAATACTTCATCAATGTATAGACAATTTCATCGTGTAGTAGACACTGTGGATATGATTTTGGTATTAACAGCTCAAAATCTTTGCGTGCTGATAGCAGGGCAATATCTTCGCTGGAAAAACATTTCTTACGATAATTGCCAAAAAGATTTGTGCCCAGAAATAGCCGAAGCGGCAGCATCTTCTACATGTCTGTTATCTATATGCATATCATGATCTAGCTCTGTATCTGCATCTGGCATAGCATGCCGCAGAATAAGTTGTCTTAATACGCTCCTCAATACTTTGTTCAGAATTAGAATTAGCATCGTTTTCATTGGAATTTAATTGATTTTTATAATGATGCAATTCGGAATTCAACATTGATTGCAACGTTAGTTCATGCTGAAAAACATTATTGGGCACTTCCAAAGTGGACAAATCGATGCTATATATTGGACAACCGCCAGGTGCCAGAAACAACAGCAACGAGAAAAATACAGAAATGTTCATTATTTTCTATTATTTTTTTTTTTTGTTTGATTGTATTTTCATTGTTATTAATTTTGTTGATTCACAGAAAACGTAGGTTCTAAAGCCATTGATCGAGATCGTTATCGACAATGAGGTCCAAGAATTAATCGATTTACAGTTTGATTGATAGCAAATCTAAAACTAAATCCCTACGGTGAAAATCTTCCCTACCTTCTTACAGCACGTGACACAGCTGAAATTGAACGCAGTAATTTGGTTAACATCTGTAAATTGGTCGTAAAGGAATTGCTGGAGCAATCTTTACGTTATGGCCGCATGTTGGATTCCGATCATTTGCCATTGCAACATTTCTTCATAGTTATCGAACATGTATTGGGGCATGGATTACGACCCAAGAAGGGTTTGCTTGGACCACGCAAAGAGCTTTGGGATTTATTACAAAGCGTTGAAAACTATTGCCCGGAGGCTCAAGATATTACGGCAAGTGTGCGTGATTTGCCTACTGTACGTACACACATTGGCAGAGCACGTGCCTGGCTACGCATTGCCTTAATGCAAAAGAAACTCGCCGATTATCTGCATGCACTAATCGAACATCGCGATGATTCACTTCTCGATTACTATGAATCACATGCGCTAATGATGAGCGACGAGGTCAGTTTAATGGAATATTGAAGACTGAGAGACTAGGAACTATGGGAGTTTTTAAGAAAACGTTTTGACTACTTACAGATTGTTGTGATAATGGGAATATTGGTGGGACTCAATGTTATCGATTGCAATCTGTGTGTCAAGGAAGAGGATCTTGATTCACAGCAGGGCGTCATTGATTTCTCGCTATATTTGCGTTCCAGTTCAAGCAATGCTGAGGCCAGCGATGAATCAAATGTGCCAACTGCTGTAATCGATGCCACTGGGCAGGGCAATATGATAGCAGTGCTGGATCAGAAGAATTATATCGAGGAACTCAATAGACATCTCAAGTGCGTTTACATACATTAAAGATCAATGAAAGTTTCTAACATATTTCCCATGACAACTTTTAGCGCTACTGTTGGAAATTTACAAGCCAAAGTTGAATCCTTAACCACAACAAATGCCCTGATGAAGGAAGACTTGGCTATAGCACGTAATAGTCTCTTAGCCTTACAAGCTGAGAATCAAGCTATGCGTCAATCCGTTAGCCAAACGGATAGCAGTTCGCATAACGATAAGCATAAAGAGAAGGACAAGGAGAAGGCACAGCAAGCAGAGACATTGACTGTCGAATTGGCTGAGGAGCGTAAGAAAAGCGCTGACTTGGATAAAGAACTCAAGTTGCAAGTATCGCTTAAAGCTGAATCTGATATGGCAATGAAGCTGCTAGAGAAGGATATACACGAGAAGCAGGATACAATTGTATCGCTGCGTCGTCAACTAGATGATATTAAGCAAATCAATTTGGAAATGTATCGCAAATTGCAGGTGCGTATATTTCTACTAACAGATTCACAGCATAATCAATCACATACAAGCATACGTCATCTGGTGACATTCATCAACTAATTTGGTCGCTAGCTATTTTCATTTTTAATTTCTTTGGAATTTTTGGTTGAAGTTTTATTTTGATTTTGATTTTAATTTGATTAAGTGGCACGTAGCGTGGCCAAAACCAATGTCAAATTGAAGTAGTTAATGTAACAAGCGTTACTCCCAACTTATTGAAATACAATTAGGAATGTGAAGATGAACTCACGCAGAAAGGCGAAATGGTGTCACGATTGCAAACGAAAGCCTCACAAATCGGTAACATTTTACAATCGTTAGAAAAGAAATATGAATCGAAGCTAGTCGAACAGCAACAGGTGCACATGAGCAGCTCTACTGGTGGTGATCGTTCACCCAACACACGTCGTCAACAGAATCTACAAAAATTCGAAGCACTCACCAAGAAGCATAAGCAGGATACAGGACCGCCAATGAAACGTTTACATCTTAAAATGGACGGCATACCGCCCTTTAATCCCAACAATTATCGCAAATCTCCAGCAGGAGGTGCTGCACCAGCCGCTGGCGTCGATGGAGGTGCAAGTCAAGCTATCAAGACACCAACATCAGCCAAATCGTTAAACGATGAATTGGCTGAGGCAGCTGCTGCAGTTACACAGCATTTCAAAAGTGGCGGCGTCGATAGTTCACGTAGTGATTATACTCTATCCAAGGATCAGGATACAATTGGCAATGCCTGAGGTTCAGAGGTGTTAATCTATTCTATTGTATTATGTTGGCATTTAACAATGTTCTATATAATCGATTTTTATAACTGTTACAGTATGTCTCTTGATTTCACCTGAAATGTTACCTATAAATAAACCAATAGATGCAACATAATGCAACAAACTTAGCAAAACTAATGCGACTCAATGCGTGTGTGCGTAGCAGCTGCTTAACAAGTCAATGTTTTATATCTAAATATCTATTAAGTATAATGATGATGACGATGATGAAGATGCCTTCAACTGCTTAGATCCGTAGTCATATGTTATAAAGAATATTATATATTGACTATATAGACATAGCTTAAATACAGAGTTATATACAAAATTGTTGACAAATCTCTAAAGCTGTTAGCTCGAATATTCCGAATAAATAAATAATTAAAACAAATTATGCTGTCCTTATGTATAGAGAGAACTCAAATTGATTGTATGTATATGAAAACAAAAGCATATTTGTTATATTATATACTATATACATTCTTAGAGATATAGCCAAGTCACATACTATATGTATAATTTGGTTAGCTTACTTAATGTATTAATCATGTTATTTATGAACTTAATTATTGTAATTATATAAATATGTATTAAATATATGTATCCTTAACATGTTAAATGAACTACACAAAAATATATTATACTTAAAAATATTCGTAATTCTAGCGAAAAAAACAAACAAAAGAAACCAAAAACCAAAGAAATAAAAATTATCCTAACTTCTTGTCTTTCATTCGTATACTAATACATTGATATCTTGATTTTAGAATTTTCCCTACAAAAAGAAGTTTTTATTTTTCCTAATTTCATCAACAGGATTGCAATGCTTCATTGACGCATAAAACAGAAATGATGAACAAATTAGAGTGCCAAAAGGAAGATATGGCGAGCACAATTGAACAATTAGAAAAAAAGTAAGATTCAAGGTTAATTTATATATGTATATGTGTGCATAGATTTGGGACTCTTGAGAATAAATTGCAGATACAATTGTTATTTTTTCTTCCATCGATGATTGTGTGGATCTTAATAGCCAATATAGCCATATATTTAGAATCTGTGAAGTAATTCGGCCTGAAAAATTAAGTTAAAAAGGTTTAGAAAATATAAACAAATACGAGATAAATTCAATACATACATATACCATATCATAATACAATTTTCTTTATTCTTAACAGATGGAGCAATGATAAAAGCAATTTGGGTGAAATACTGAAGAATACGTCACAAACGTTATCCACACAGATGTCGGCATGTGAGGAACGTGCTGCACGCGCAGAGGCTGAGACGCGCATTGAACGAGATTGGCGCGTCTCATTGCAGGACAAAGAAACGCGTCTAAAGGAAAAGATCGAAACATTACAAAGTTGTATCTCTGAATTCAATGAAGAAAAAAAAAAGAATGAAAAACTAAAATCCGATTTGGAAAGACTTCATACTCAATGGTCTGAGGCACAGACAACACTCGAAGAACTTGGCATACAGTTGAGTGTCAGTAAACTGAAAATATCTGAATTTCAGGATAATGAAAGACGTCAACAGCAACTTTTGTCCGGTTCATCACAGTCGCTGCAGGCAATGCCAGAAACTGTCAGCAGTCCGGGTATTTGGGCTCCTGACTCCATTACCACACATTGTACCGCTTGCACGCGTGAGTTTAACTTAACGCGTCGCAAACATCATTGTCGCAGCTGTGGTGAAATCTTTTGCAAGGCTTGCTCCGAACACACCTTGCCGCTGCTCAATGCTCAGGGACAGCCTGGCAGAGCTGTTCGCGTTTGCAATGCATGCTATGCTTCCTCCGGCAAATGATCAACAAAGATGCTCATACATACAATACAAATGTTTATATATTTTACCCAGCCTATTGTTATAAATAAATGTTTTTATGAGACATGTATTTAAGCAAAGATTTAAATATTTACCGCGTCAAAACATTCCTAATTGTCAAAGCGTGTATACTCCATAACTTGATATTTTACATTCGTATTATTCGATATTTTGATATATTTAAAATTTAATAAATTTACCATTCTATATACACTATGAATGTATAATATACAAAATTATTACTTTTTTCTAATTAAAAATTTTATAGAGTTAAGTTGTGACAGCTGTAGGCAATAGCAATAGTCTGCTAACTTAACAGTTGGTAGATATGCAGGGCTGCATTTAACATTTAGTATTTTTCTGTAATAACTTTGTATCCATTTATCGATTTTTTGCCCGCTAAATTTAAATATGAACGCGCAAGATCTATGTTATGAGGTAAAGCGAATTATTTGTTATGCACATTATTATTTTATTTTGCAATGAATAATGATTCTTCAAGGTGTTTGTTTGAACAGCTTTTAATTATATTTGTCAAGTATGCTACTAGCTTTATATATGTAAGTCATCAGCTTCTTAAAAACACCAATAACTAAAGTGGTTAAAAAATATGAGCAATCACTTTCGCCCAACATGACGAGCTTGTCTATCATTATATTATATAAAATACGCTATGCGCTATTTCATAAATTACAAATAAAATTCACAGCTGGTGAAAACTCTGAGTAGTTTATTTGACAGTTGTCATTACCATAAACTCGAGATAGTGAATTTAAATCCAATATTTAGCTGCGAAACACGCGCCCCTTGGCCAGTCGTATGAACCACACACACACACACATGTGCAGATTCAACTACTTTATAATAACAGTTACCCGATTGCACAGTTAAAGAGGCGTTATTTGTGCCCTTAACCGAGGGTTAGATAACGGGGTTGATTAATCGCACAGGCAGACGATACGCTCTCCTGTTTGGGGTAATGGTTCATCTGAAATCGGAAACAGTGTTTATAATAAAACAATGGCTACGGATTTTGAGCTGTACGATCTACCAGGGCGTTACTACTTTACTACTACATTGTTATTAGAAAATTATACAAACTATTTACAATATTATATTATTATGCTATTCACACCCAAATGCAATGTGTGTATCATGACCAAGTCAGCAAAGCAGCTCTCGACCTTATTTTGTGTAAATGTGGCCAGCTCATATTACAAGCGTATAATCTGCGAGTTGCTGCCTTTGCTAACGATCCTATAATAGTCGTCTACTTATGTCAGGGTGTCAAATGATTCTGTTCCGGAATTCGCAATATTGTATATAAAAAATGAAAACAGTGAGAATGAGGGAGAGAGAGAATAAAAAAAGAAGTATGAACCTTCTTGTGTCATTTTGTTGTTTGAAATCTGAGCATCCGGCTTGGGATTATTTGAGTATTTCAGTTTTGTTGTGCGAATTTCCCAGTAATTGTAATATTATTTGTCGTGTGTCACGTGATAAGTTAGCAAAAGTAGCATATGCAACAAATAGCTAAGAAAATTCGATTACAATTACAATAAAAGAAAAAATTGATTGGTTGATATGAGAAACGTTTTGGTGTACTCGTATGTATTCATATAAGATCTGCATATGACAAGAGCGAATCTTAAAATTGTGGCAGGGGAAGACGACAACAAAAAACAACAACAACAAATATGAACAACAATAATAAAAAGTTTCTGTGAACTTTTAACAAATTTTCACGTTTGCTTGAATTTTGATATTCTACACGTATTTATTTTCATCATGCTTTCGGCTAGCCAAACAGCACAAGGAAATCGAAAAATGGCTTCAACGAAATGCTACACAGAATACAAGGACTAACCGTAGATATATAAATATGTATATATATATATATATATATATAGGATATATCATGTCGTGTTAAGCAAAAGAAAAGCAAAATGTAATTTCATGGCTCGCTGCTTGTCGAACGACGAGATACATGAGAGTTCAAAGTTTCAGCTTGTAGCGAAGCCAAGCAGAGCTTCTTTGGCTATATAGAAAATTCTGCTGGCAGGCAGAACTTAAAAGCGCCGGAAGTTATTTAATGAGATTTCTTTATGTCAAAGATAAGTCAAAGAAAATTTTCACAGTTTCACAGCGCAGCTAAGAAAAGCAAAATCTTTTATTCTTATTGTTGTTGTTGTTATTTTTTTTTTTCGCTTAACTTTTGGTCTTGGTAAAACAATATTGTAAAGATTGAGGACAACAGCAGAGGGATGACGATGTTACAGGGCAAATGTTGGTAGAGACATTGGCGAGACACGGCTATGTGTAAAGGATAAGCGCAGACCGACAATTGTTGCACACACTTGAAATTAAATTAACTTTTTTCTCGCCCCTGTCCACTTTGAGTGGCTGCGATGTCGTCGTCATTGCTTTGTTCAATGCCTGCCGCTGACAGTTTCAACTGGAGAGAGAGAGAGAGAGTAAGAGCGTTATATCAGTTGAAGCATGGTAGATGGGAGTATGGGGAAAGATGGAGAGATGACTCTATACGCTTTGGGTGGCTTTATGTATGTAGACCTAAGAAGAAGACTTTTTAAAATGGAGACAATGTTCGTTTGTATGCAACCTGGTTGCGCCTCTGAGCCGCTGCGCATAACGCGTAGCACAGCGAGTCTTCTTCAATGATTGCTCAAATATTGTCTTTGGACGCGGACCAAAGAAACGCAGAAACATAAAACACAAGTTCAACTGCGCAATGCACAGCAACAACATCAACTTCAACAGCAGCAACAGCAACATCAGCGACAGCAACCAGCAACAACATCAAACCAACGACGACAACAACAACAATAATGTAAAACAAACAAATCGCAATCGGAATGAATGAATGAGGCAATGACGCAAGGAAATCTCATTAGCCGCGTGTCTTCAAGTTTCATTTTTAATTTTGTACAATTTTTTATTTATCTGTCTACCTTCATTGAGTACACAAAAAGATTTTTTGAATACAATTTTTGTCTTTGTTGTTGTTGTTATTGTTGTTGTTGCTGCTGTTGCTGTTGTTTTCGGTGGTCTTGATCAAATAATTTTGCGGCCAATGCATGGCAAATATTTGTCAACATTTTAAGGCACTTTTCTTTTGTCTCTCAATCGTTCAGTCAGTGCGCCTCTCTTCTCTCTGCCCTTCATCAATACCATGCTCTCCATCACTCCTTTCAGCGACTACCTGCCACTGTTTAGCTGAGCATCTGAATCAGAAGCAGTTCATCGAAACTGAGTAACTGCTGAACACTTGAATCGCAGCAGTTGTCTCGTCGGAGGCATCAAAAGCAAAGAAACACGTTCAACAAAGCGCAAATGTAAATGTAAGTAAAGTAGCAAAAGATCACCAAGTGATATTTCAATATATTCATCACTTATCTCTCTTTCTCTCACACACAAACACACACATCCAGTGGCAGCATTAGCTTTGCAAACTAACGGCTACTTCCTTGAGTTACACTGTATACTTTGGCCAAAGAAAGATGAAGATACAAATACCAAACTTGAAGAGTTCTCATCAATAAGAATTGATGTTGACCAAGTTGAATTTGCAAGTTTGCTTGATAAGCATGTGTTTAAATACTCTGTCGGGGAGTTGGCTTAATTTTTGATTGGTTTACAAGATATTTTATATTTTAAAAAAAATGTATACATTATTTTAGAAATTTTTCTTCAGAACGTTAACCTCAAAATTTCAGTCAGTTTATTGTATTTATTGTTATTATTTTTGAATATTTTAATTTCTAATATTTTGAATGTTGAATTTAATAAATTGTATAGCTAAATAAATATTTTGAAATTTTTCAAATTATAATAAAAAACAAAAAACCAAATATAAATATAAATAAAAATATTATAGAGATATATATTTTAAAGTTTCTAGTAGTTTATTATATATATTATTATTTTTTAAATTATTTTAATTTATAATATTTGAAAATATTTTATATATTAATTTTTATTCTTAATAAATATTTTGAAATTTTTTAAATCATAATAAAAAAAAAAAAACAAATATAAATATTTGTACTATATAAATATATTATTATTATTATGTAATTATTTGTATTAATTAGTATTAGTTCGTTTATAGATAAGAGCTTATAAACAATAAGCTAGAGCATATCCCATATATAATGTCATTGTAAATTGTCTTTCATCTCGTCATAGTATTGTTGTTCGTTAGTTGTCTTTATTATTGTTTAACACACATTGTTTTCATCATGTTGCTGCCTACTGGCTACTGGTTACTGGTAACTGATTTCTAGTTACTGGTTACACCAGACTGGTAGATAGTTAATGATTGATGCGCATTGACTATTGCTTGCTCATTATTAGGAGTATTTATGATTTGTTTGTTTAAATTGAGCTGGAAATAGCTTCACATTGTATATCGCCGTGAGTATCGCAATGGCTCTGTTGGAGACCAGCTCATGCATGAAGAGCGGCGGCAAAAACTGTCGGCATAATGGATATGTTTCAGCTTTTGTTGCCTAAAGAATTGTCAGTGCGATCCAAGGCAATTTGCATATTTTGCCCGCAGTGAAAACACTTTAAAGTGTCCACTGGCCACCCAGCAGCATCTACACACACACATTCATAATCATATATATGTAGATATATGTAGATGTATTTGTGAGCATGATCTAGAGAGTGAGCGTGTGTACGCACTTTAAACAAAGTTAACATTTTAAACTCAAGCCGGTAGCTTCGTTCGTAGAATGAACAACAATAATAACAAGACCAACAAAAATCTAGCCATTTATAGTTGCCGACGTATGTACGTGCGATAGAGAGAGATAGAGACATAGAGACAGAGATTACCAGAGAGCCAGAGTTTGTCCTTGTGTCGCTCTCTCTCTCTCTTTCTCTCTATCTCTCTCTCACACACACGCACAAACTCATTCACTGTATTTAGTTTGGAAACTTGTTTCTTTTGGACTAGCTTGCAAAAACAACATTGTAGCTGCTTTGTGTTGTTCATTGTGAGAACACGTATGTGTATGTGTGTGTGTGTGTATGCGCGCGTGTTTGTCTGTATTTGTGTATGTATGTTTAAGTAGTACTATGTAACTCCGCCCCTGAGCGTAGGCGGAGTCTGCAGAGAGCATAAAATGTTGAACGCGCAGCAGAGAGCGAGAGAGCAAAAAAGTGCGCAAAGCTTTTTAAATGTCGCTGCTTCTATTGCATACGTGTTGTTCTTGTTCTCAATACTGCAGCTGCTGCTGGCGTCGCTGTCGCTGCCGCAGTCGCAGTCGCAGTTTGATTCAATTGCAATAATTTTGTAACATTCTAATAGGCCAAAACGACTCACAGACGCCCCCACAAAAGTCGACTGCATACTCCACTACGTTCCTATATGTGTATATGTATATATTTATATATGTAAATAAAACATAGTATGAAAATATTTCAGAAATATTTCAAAATAAATAAATATATATATATAAATAAATATATATGTATATTACAACAATCAGTTAAGAACTTTTATTTCGGTTTTTGTTATTTTTTTGTCACTTTATTTTTTATTTATATAGTAAATAAGTTTCTTAACCTTCAAAAAGCAAATATTTTTTTGATAAATAGTTATATTAAAAACTGATCAATGTCAATTATGAATATGAGGATACATATATGTAAGATCACTACATATATCGAAATTCCTAATAATTAGTAGCATTTAAAAATAAAATTTTTAAATTTTATTTATATTGATTTTATATATTTACAATTTATATTTAAAATAACTATTTCTCTATTATAAAAAAAAAAAATAAAATTAAATATTTTGCATCATCAAATGTGGCAAGGCAAGGCTAGTGGCAACATGTCCGTAAATCAAGCGACTTTAATATTATACGGCAGCTGCTAACAATGCTTGAGACGACCCCGACAGCATCTGCCATTCTTAACAGTTGACCTCCTCAATTGCTGAACCCCTTTGGCCAATGCACTATCCCCTTGCCTTCCCTTCTCTTCTTTTTTTTTTGAGCTGAATTTGCGCTTAATCTTATATATAAGCCAACTGTGTCAGTTGTGTCGAACTATATGTCTGTGTGTGTGTTTGTGTGGGTGTGTGTTAGTGTATCACCTACGCTGTCATGCCAACCAGCGGCGAGATCGTATTGAGCAGAGCCGCAACAACGTTTTTGGTTGGCTGTTCCATTAAACGTTGCTCACATATATATACACAGACTCACACACACACACGCACACATAAAAGCTTAATCTCAATAACAAAAACAACAAAAAAGAAATTGTAAAACAAAAGCAACAAAGAAAATGAAAGAAAACTCAAACAACCACCAGAAACAGCAACAGCAGCAACATCAACAGCAACAGCAACAACAACGGCAATAGCAACAGCAATAGCAGCTGAGGCAATAACATTTGCCACTGCAAACTGCCACACCACCAACACCAACACCACCACCAGAAGCATAGCATACAAGCACCAGTAACGGCCACAGCAACCAACCAGACCCGTTCCACAATTGTACTTCATATTCGTTGTGTATACGCCACGTCTGCCGCAGTCATCGTCGCCGTTGCCGTTGCCGTCGCCGTCGTCGTTTGCTGTTCTTGCTTTGCCTTGCCTTGCCTCGAGTGCACAAATTTGTATACAGTACCAAATTATATTTTGAAACTTTTTCCTTAATTGCTGCGGCTGCTGCTGCTGCTATTGCTGTTGCCGCTGCTGCTCCTGCTATTGCTGCCGTCTACAGAAACCATACGCTGCTGTGGCGCTGCCAACGCCGACGCAGACAGCAAAATATATACAAAAGGTGGTGGCAAACACTCAACGAATGTCCCATTTACTGTTTTCGTATGTATTTGCAACCCTCGTTTTACCGCTCCCCGACACTAACAGGCACAGAGTGTGTGAGTATGCTTGTGTTAATGTTAGTGTGAGTGTGAGTACGAGTGTCAGCGTACGGCTTTTGTATTGGTAAATGTTACCGCTTGCCGCCATTTGCCTTAATGCTGTTGCTCTCTGTCGCTGTCGCTGCCGTTTGCTCTGCTGTTTGCTGCTTGCTGTTTGCTGCTTGGTTTAGATTTAAGCAAAGTTGATTCAGTTGCAATCGAGGGCTTCGTTTGTTATGTTCGTCAAGGCGCGTTAACGTGTTTCCAACGCAATTTCGTTAATGCAAATGAAATGCGCGTAAACGTGAAATGAGTTAACAAAAATAAAAACACATTAAAAAGTGCAAAATTGTTTATGATAAAAAAAAAACAAAAAATAACAATTATAAACAAAAAATACAATATTAACTTGCAAGCTTGCTCGTTAGAGTGAAATATAAAGAGAGAGAGAGAGAGAGAAAGATATAAAATTTAATACAATTACATAAATTACTTTGTGTGTCTGTGCTGTGTGCTGTGCTGTGTGTTTGTGTTTGTGTGTCTTTGTGTGAATATACACAATGAGCTTACCGTCGGGCGTAGACATGCAGAATCTAATGTCACAACATCCCGTTTTGGGTGCACTGCCACCTGCATTTTTCTTACGTGCTGCCTCAGAACGTTATCAACGCACACCAAAATGTGCACGCTGTCGTAATCATGGCGTGGTAAGTACAACTGCAACATAATAACAAATTGGAACAATCAATTTATCATGCAACATGCATCTCATCACTCACTCACAGGTCAGCGCATTGAAGGGTCATAAACGATATTGCCGCTGGCGAGATTGTGTCTGTGCAAAATGCACATTGATTGCTGAACGTCAACGTGTGATGGCCGCACAGGTGGGTGACCATTAGTTGTGCTTAGCCGCATAGTCATCTAATCTGTTAGTTTTCCGTATCCGTTGATTTCCAGGTCGCCTTGCGTCGCCAGCAGGCACAGGAAGAGAATGAGGCACGTGAATTGGGTTTACTATACACTTCGGTGCCCGGTTCGGGGCAACAGAATGGTAGCGATAGCGTTACGCCCACCTCACACAGTCCACCACATGGTGGCAACAATGCGGGTAATGCAGCTGGTGCAGCTCCAACACAAAATGGAATTTTTCACGGTGGCATACCGTCGCCACCAAGTGATGGTTATGAAGCAAACTCAACACCTAACCATCAGCAACAGCATCAACAGCAGCAGCAGCAGCAACACCAGCAGCAGCATCAACATCAACATCAGCATCAACATCAACATCAGCAGCAACTGCAGCAGCAACAACGCCAGTCACAGACGCAGCTATATAATGGCAATGAATCCGACACGGATGGACGCACTCGCTCCGAGCATCTTAGCGTCGGTTACTCACCAACACGCACAGAACTAGACGAAAGTCCCGGTAAGTCCTGCAGCAAAAAAAAAAAATACAAAAAATGAAATTATTATATTTATGCCTTGCTGCCCGCCATGGCAAACAAAAACGGACACTTGAACCACACAGCCGCTGATGTGTATGATGTGACATTTACCCCCCGCTTTGTAGCCCTTCTTTTTCCCCACCCTCCCCTTCCCATCACCCTGGTTAGACCTCTGACAGCGCTTTCAAAGTCTCTGTGACCCAAGAAAATAACAGCGCAAAAAACGTTTCCTCATTTTCAATTGTCAAAAGCGCAACGGCGCATAAAGTGCCACACTCCGGATTCCATGTGTGCATACTTGACTGTTTAAGTTTGTGTGTGCAAGAGTATGTGTTTGTGTGTTTGAGACTTTCAGGTCTAGGTGTTGCTTTTAGTATAAAGGATACGTCCCAAAGCCAAAGCATTACCTCTGCGTTTTATTAAACGCTGCAAATAAAAACAACGACGACTTTAGCTTCGCGTAGAGCTTTACAATTTAAACAAGGAAATTCAAATAGAAAATTTTGATACAATTAAATTAAAGTCATAGCATAAAGGGAAAGGCTTTAAATTGACAATTTATTGCTTGTTAACAGCAATTTATTCATATTTGAAAGTAATTTAAATAATAAAATAATAAATATATTTCAAGTCTTTTAAGTGAATTTTCAAAAATCTTGCAGCTTAATAAAATTAAGTGCTAAAATATTCTTGGAATCATTGAAAGATTATGTTGATTTTAGATATTGGGATCAGTGAGTTTTTAGATATAATAAAAATGCATAGTATAAATTATAAATTTCTTTTATATTTTATATCACGACTTCATTCAATTGTTTCATTTTAAACAATTAACAAAAACATATTAAAATTAAATTCTCAACAAGAGAAAACTTAATCCTTATTTTGTTACATTAACACATTAATTATCATATTTAGCAGCGCATTACAAAGCATTATATATTTCATCTATAGTTCAACTTGAACAACCCCATAAAAACTTCTTAGAAACAAAATTACAGTGTCTTGATACTTGATGTGAAAAAAGAGAAAGAAAAGATACTTCAACAGTCAACAATGAGCTAATTTTGTTCTCAGTTCGGATAACTGGATAATATTGTCAGCTCGTTGTAAGACAACTCCAAACTGAGGGTGTAACGTGAGACTCTTTTAATGTGCAAGTACTACTACCATAGTGCTCCAAGTTCTTTTTTTTTTCTTTGATTTTATTTGCTTTTTATTGTTTCGAGAAAGAAAAACACACAAGGATTCTCACGCGAATCAATCGAACCTGTCCCATAAATCGTATCCCAATACGAATACGAATACGAATACTTTGTTTATTTGCACTGAAATACAAGACGATTTCACGCTTGAGTTTTTCCAAAATATATCACAAAAATAAAAAGAAAAAAAAACACCAACAACAAGAATGAAGCGATTGCTAGCGCCAGGTGTCTGACTGTCTATTTGGCTAGAGGAATGTATCTTTGCTTGTAGAAATATTGCAATGGGGATGGAGACTGGGAATGGAAAACGAGGGTTATAAAATCGACAGGGCGCAACTTAATTAAATTTTCACTGCGGCTTCGTCAACAGACAACGAAAAAAAAAAGAAAAAGGAAAAACAAAAAAAGAAAACCAAAAACAAAAAATCAAATAAAAAAAAAATATCGTATAACTTGTTTCATTTCGGTACAGGTTGCATTTGCTAATAACCCCCACACTCCCGTTCGCATTTTTAGTCATCCGGCTGTTGTTGTCGCTTCTTCGATTGCCATGTCAACGAACCATCCCTACATTTCTTTAACCTTTGTTTGCGATTCTCGTGATGAATCTGTTTTGTATATTGTATATATACTATATATATTTTTTTTGTCATGTTTTCTTTTTTCCCAATGTTTCGGTGCTAGCACAATTTGATACTTTTATTTGTTTTGTCTTATGAAGTGGAAAACCACAGAGTTTACAACATTTACCTGTCTGATCTCTAACCTCAGCCCTGGCTTTGGCATTTTATTTACTTGCAGTATCTAAACGCGGTGCGCCGCTATCCAATGAAACCGATCAGGATACTGGCTCTGAAAGTGGTTCACCCAGCAGCCCGAGACCCAAGGTTGCAGGCCTATTCAATCTTACCTCGAGCCTTTCTCCCGCACGCACCGGTCCGCCCAGTTCGCCTGAGTCAGATCTCGATGTAGATTCGGCGCCAGATGAGGCTACACCCGAGAATCTGAGTCTTAAGAAGGAGGATAGCAACTCACCGCCAAATACACCCGCCGAAAATCTACATTTGTTGCGTTCCTTTGGCAATGGACACGCACAGGGTTTCATGCCGTATCATCATACACAGTTTCTGGCTGCCGCTGGATTACCGACTCATCATCCGGCCGCACAGACACAGTTGCAGCAGCAACAGCAACATTTATCACAGCATACACAGGCGCTTCAGCAACGTTCACCTATTGATGTTCTAATGCGTGTGTTTCCAAATCGTAGACGCAGCGATGTTGAGCAACTCATGCAACGTTTTCGTGGCGATGTACTGCAAGCCATGGAATGCATGTTGGCTGGTGAGGATTTAACGCAGACACCACCGCCACCGCAGGTCCCACCCTCACCACCTTTTCCTATGAAGTCTGCTTTCTCACCGCCTGGTAGCACCCGCCGTATTTGGTTCTCCAACACATCCGCATCGATATCATCCATTCATGCAAGCACATGCCAAGCGTTTCCTTTCAGCTCCATATGCTGGCACCGGATACTTGCCTGGAGTATTAAGTAGTGCCGATATCGAACAATCAGAATCGAATGGTGCCGGCGGCATTGCAGTAGATCGAACAAGCAATGCGGGCGATTCACAGGATTGAGGTACCGACAATGTCAATGCCAACGGTATTGTTGTCTTTCGACCTTTCGAGCCATAGCCTGGATTGAAATCAAGTTGTTAACATTGTTTCTAGGGAAATCATTTGCCAGAGAAAAGTCATCCAGAAATTTAAATTTTCTTTAATTTTTAAGCAACGTATAGGATAGCGTTTGATCGGACTATACTCGAAGCAAAACCCCAATCGAAATACAAGTATCTCTACATAAAATATATGTATACCCAGCGAACCAACGTGTTTATTACTTGAACATATTGTACATATGTTAAGAGCTCTAAGTCTATAATTAGTTGAAATTAAAATAATTATATTAATTGAGATTATTGTGTAAAGAATATATATAAATATATAATATATATATAATAACTATTGAGATACCTACCTACATACATATGTATTTGTACCATATATATATCGTACTTTATATTAGATAATATAATATTTGAAACACTGTGTTAAAGTATTTAATAAATTTAAAAAACTAATTCAATAAATTAAATCACAGAAAATTTTATTCATCGTGGCATACTTGGGAATTTGGCTGAATTTGGGAAATAAATAAATCAAATAAATTTTCAACTGCAATTTTGAAAATTGAATTTTACATATTTCGTTGCTAAGATATTTCGAGGAAAACGTCTGAAAGCTTCTTTACGGCTTACAATCAACATTAAATTGATGAAGCAAGCTCTAAGTCGAATCTATCTATTACAAAGTGCAATAACTAAGAACTGTAAACAATGACAGTTGAAGTTCAGCTGTTGGATATTATGCAACTAGACTCAGGAAAAAATTCCTCAAATCGTTTGCAAGTACAAACATGAACAATTTAACAGAGAGTGCGCAAGAGTCGGGCTTCCCTATCGCCCCAATCACATTTATGGAAAATGAATATACCCAAAGAGTGTAGAGCATAGAATCTAGTCTGTGGCATGCTATAACTTACAATTGAATAATTTGCAAACTATATGCATATGCCGAAATACCGCTAAACCTAGCCTAGTTATCCGGTTTACTTAAAAAAGAAGCCTGTTATGTATGATTTCAAAATATCTTTATCTATGCATGAAATGTAGGAGCACAAATACCAAATTTCTAGCTCTAATAATAGCTGAATGCCAGGCATTCAAACAGTAAAAGACTCGATTAATTTACAATATATATTGTAAAATATTAAAGATCAAATCATTAATCTTGCACATTAATAAACCCTATGAGAATCTACTGGTAATTTATGTTGAAAAACCTAAACTGATTTAATATGAGAATATTTCCAATAGCAACGCAATGAAAATAATTATAGAGGTTGGAGAGATCATGATATGATTATTGTGAAGCGTTAAGCCATATAAATTTATCTATTCGACACTATTGTATGTAAGTATTATTATCAAACTAACCGCCGACAGTAGCAGACCATGAAAACTGTGTAAACTGTGCGGTGGTAAGTGGTAAATGTTGTAACGTGTGGAAAAGTGTGAAAACCTATTTCACACAAATGATTTCGCTTGTTTGTTTTTCGGACACACGACACATAAACAAATTAAAATAAAACTAATGCTCAAATACACACACAAACACACACACTCACACCCACAGAGGATTAGCAACGGACAAAGGGTCAGGCATACGAAAAATGACCAGCATAATGAGAGAAAATAGAGCTGGAGATGAACCAAAAAACATTTCAGTTATTTTACAATGGCAAAGAGCAAAATAGAATCGCTCGGACCAAGGATGCTGACTGAAATGACAATATAATATCGGTTACACGCATGCCGCAGTGCAAATTACAAAACTATTTTACGGACAAGGACCTGAAATGGATAACAAAATTAAATTATTGGATATCAATTTTGCTTTCAATACATGAGGATGTTGGGTGTGCGCATTGTATGTGCCATGGCAAAACTCGAAAAGTCAACAACTACTACAATAGTTTTGTGTATATTTATGTTTTTGTCCCATGTATGTGTGTCCACGTATGTGTGTGTTTGTGTGTATGCGAGTGAGTGTGTGTCAGTGTTTTGTTGGCTACAAGGGGCATACAATGCGGTTTATGCACACCATTGTCAAAGAACTAACAATGACGGGGTGGTCCTGATACTACAACAGCTACTGCTACTGGTCTAACTCACAACCCATAGAATAACAAGTCGAGTAGTTTTAAATTGTAAGTAGACGACTTTGATATACCTATTAAATATACTTATCTATATATGTATATACTTCAAATCTGCATCATTTATAGATCTATAGGTCCAATACATGTAATTCTTGTAATATCAATTTGTTTTTCGGATAGTCAAACGAAGTGATCAAGTATATATAATTGTTGCAACTTTCAATTAATATACCCTAACATTTATAACATATAGGGTATCAAACGACCGTGCTGCTATACCATCGAACCATCTATGACCATACGCCTCAGTGGACAATAGACAACAGAAACTACCAGTCGACAGTCGCTGTAAGCTGGTAACTGGTAGCTTCTGCCTTCCGCCTTGTGAATACAAAATTGTGGTGTACGCTGTACTCTTCTAGCTAGTGGCCAGCGTTCAGTCAGTCAGTCAGTTAGTCCAGTAGCATTGGCACGGGGCGTGGGCTTGTTATTGTCAATGGACGAGTTGTCGATAATATCTTAGAGTATCGGTCCATGTAGGCCAAACAATGAAGCGAGCAAGCAACATGCATGATGCTGTCGCTGTTGCTGTTGTTGCTTCTGCTGCTTCTACTTCTGCTGCTGGAGTGGCGCACAAAATGCATACAATGTCAGGCAAAGAAAATGTTTGATAATAGACAATGAATTAATAGCAGGCGATTGCGCCTACAAACAAACAAACAAACAACAAACGAAACGTACTACAACAGACCAACAAATAGATATTAAGATACGATATACGATATACAAATACATATATATCTATATAGAGAGATAGAGTGAGAGATTTTAGAATTTGTCCCTGCGGCACATCCTAAAGCGGCTGCAGATGCCACACGGCTCTTGTGGCTTCACATAAGTGCCGTCAATTAGAACCCAAACAAGCTTCTCAACTCGATCCCATTCTCTCAATATCTAACTCAATCTCTAGTTATACCTCTATCTCTATCAAAGAAATGGCACATGGTTAGAACATTTGGAACAATACCCTTAAGGGGTTTTTTTTTTTTGTGTCATGAGGTAGACTTTGCCAAAGGGTTACTTAACGGCTTAGTTAAATGCCTAGACATATGTTTTTTTATTTATTTCTTATTTCAACTCAGTCCAATAAAATTTGGGGGTGGTCCTAGAGACACAGTGTTTAGTTAGACTGTTCAGTCTTTGGCATTAGTTTCATTTATTTGTTATTATTATTATTTATTTACTTTGCCAGATTTCAAATGCGTTTTTCCCTCTTCTTGTTATTACAAGCCAAACATTAAAAGACACAGTGCGGCTCATTGGGTAACCCAATCTGTGGCTTGTCAAGCCACCGGGTCATAAGGCTACATAGCAACTAATTTGGCAGGTTTCCCTACCTCTCCTCGTCGTCGTCGTCGTCATCTTTATAGTCTACAGTTCCATCATCCTCTTGTCTCCCCAAAGAAAATATGTATTTGTTTTTGAGTTTTTTTTTTTGTGTTTTTATAACACATACACACACAGACACACGCAGAAAAAACGTTGAAGAAAATGAGAGAAAAAAATAAAACCATGAGAAGACAACAAATGCTATTTCAAGTAGCAAACGTGTAAAGTAGGTGGCCCAGACCTTAAGCGGTAGCAAGACACACACCGCCACAGTGTGTTGCACAGTGTTTTCAGCATTTCACTTAAACTAATTAATAATAATAAATACTTGCCATTAAACTATTTATATAAATTAATATATAAAGCAATGGAATTATAATGTATAAGATAATAAACTTTGTATAACTTAACTACATGATATTATGAAATATACAATATAAAAAAAATAAAATAAAAATAAAATCGTTGCACGGCTTAAAAATACTTAGAAAAACACATAAAAAAGTTTTCTGTTTCTTGATATTTATAATTTTTAAAATCATTTACGACTTTTGCACCACTGTGCGACGTCATTGAGGCTGGTTCAGACAGCTAATAAGCAGAGTGTCCGTACTTGTTTGTCGGAATAGAAACCTGACTGCGACTGTTGAGCAACTAGAGATACATAGATGATGACGATGAGAAATCAATTTTTTTTTTTGGTTGCCGCCCAAGCAGACAACAGATGATATTGGACCCATCCCATGCAATTTCATCTCCATATTGTTCAATTTAATACAGTAGCCGGGGCTGGCTAATGGCTATACCCCAACTCTAGTCTTTGATGCACTCACTCGACCGTTTTGTTTACACAAAATTCATAATTTACATATTGTTTTCATGTAGTTTTTCTATGTTGTCTATCCAAAAAAAAAAAAAAAAAAAAAAAAAAATAGATATGATTTTTTACATTTGTTCAAACTGTTTTCTTATTGGTGAGCAGCAGGAACAGGAGATGGAGTAGGAGAAGGTAGAAAGCAAAGCTGATTTTTTCCCTACTGCTGGTTCTCTTTCATCACAGCCGACTCGCCACATTGAATATTTTGGTATGTTTTGGTCTTTTGTTCAAATGTGATTTAAAAAAAAAAAAACTAAATACGTAATAAATATGGATGTCAATATGTATTCATCTATGTGTATGTGTGTTTATATCTGCCGGAAGGCAACTGTACCCCACTATTATTTGAATGCTTCGTACTTATGCTAAATAGCGGATGGACAGGGCGGAATTCCCCTCACATCGCTTGCTCGCTCGCTCACTTTCATTTCATTGTTTTCCCATCAGCTCAAAACTCTCGACATTCGCATCAAACGTCGCAACGTTCGTTTCGTTCGTTTTGAAATGTCCTCCGACTCGTGATTTGTGATTTGTGAACTCTATACAAAAGTCACGTGTTGTCTCTGTGGTTGACATAGCACAAGCGCGACAGGGTGATATGGATAGTACATAGAGTGACGCGTCGGTGGAATAATGCAATTTAGCGGGAGGAACTAGTGCAGTTAAGTGCGATAAACATATAAATGAAACGTTTCACATGTTTTACCAACAGTTTTTTGTTCTTATTCAGTTTGCATATGAGTGTGTGTGTGTTAATTGACAAGAAATCGTGATTGCATTGTTTGAGGCACGTTAAAGAATATTGCATTGTGTTAATTGCCACACGCTCAATCTAAAAAAAAAATGTATTTTCCATATTTTTATATTTTTCAATTTTTTTATCAATAAAGTTAAACTTAGCTTTCGTCACAAGCAATAACTATTGATATACAACAATGAAAATATCTCTATTAAAAAAAATATATAAAAATCGTTTTTATTGGACAAACAGTATTGTTCTTATATTTTTTTTCCTTGTTTTTTTGACAATGTATTGTAAAAATACAAAATCAACAATTGTAAAATTCATAAAATGTTAAACACTAACAAGAAAAACAAAAGTCTCCACTATTGGGCACTTGAGGGACACAATGGCAACAACAACAACAACAAAAAAAATAACAATAAAAGGGCGTGTAAAATGAAAAATACAAAATATATATACTCCGAATACAATATGCAAAATAAATGCTCAAATAATAAAGAGCGAAACGCACACAAAAATGGCAACGTAACTCAAGAGCTACTCCAATAAAGCGAAGTGAAAGAACAAAAGAGGAACAGTTGGAGGAATGTCGGATACAGGGCAACAACAACAACAACTACTACTACAGAAACAGAAGCAACAGCAAAAACAGGAAGAGTAAAAACAAAAAAAAATAAAGAAGAAAACAAATTTATGTTTGGCTTAAACGAAAGTTTTTATACACTTACAGGATCTAAAATTCAGGTTCAATGTATTTTCATACAAAAGATAAATCATCAAATAGTATTTGAATTTCGTTAAAATTTCCGACAAGATATGAAAGACATTATAAATAATATTTTAATGTAATATCTGGGATGGGAACTCAGATTCTTACTTAAAAATTTTATTATAGAATATCGATCGGTCAGGATAATACATTGCTGATGATCAAATGTTGCTATACCATGTACATTTAAATTTCTATTCAAAGTTAATATACCCTGTAAAAGTGTACAAATAGTGTGATAGTGGTAAATGGTAAAAGGTAAAAAGAGAAATAGATAGCAACAGAGCATAGTCACAAAATAAGTGAGCAAAACAATATAATACAAAAAAAAAATGGAGAAAAAATAGAAATGTATTTTAAACAAATATTAATATAAATTGAAAGGCAATAAAAGAGAAAGCTATGAAAAATAGACAAATCACAAAGCGCAGGATAGAGAGAATCTATAATACATATTTGTGGATCCAAATAAATGTTAAATAAATATATTCTTGCATCCAGAACTAAGCGGAATATGAACAATGCACGAAAAACAATATGCTTTTCTAGCTTTCGCAGTATTCTATTAATATTTTCCAACTGAATCAGCTTTTTGTCCTATATACCCTGGATACCATCTTCTTTTATTGCCCGCCTCCCCCTCGCTGTCATAGGCACATTGACAGCAATGTCAGCATGAAATATAAAGGATTCTCGCCGTCAGTTTTGTCCATTGTGCGACGCATTGTTGATCGAGCAGTTGTTGTTGTTTTTGCATCATATGATTTTATATTTATTCGTTTTGTTGCTGTCTCAAAGGATATGCTTTTATGTTGTTCTTGTAGCTGTTGTTCTTCTTCTTCCTTTTCTTCTACTTGTTGGTTTCATTTTTATTTTATTTTATTTCATTTTTTTTTTTTTTTTGGAAGCGCTGCTACATAAATAAAGTTTTAATCAAAAAGTAGTTTGAGTGTTGAAGGGTTGTTCTTCAGTTGCTCCGACTCTCCCTCCATAACTATACATATATACTTACATATATATATATATGTATGTGTGTGAGTGTGTGAATTGTTTCTGTCAATCAGCAGTTCCTTTTGTTGCAGCTGAAGGATACAACGTGATATTGATTTCGAGTTGCGGCAAATGTTGAATACAATGGCTGCGCACTGAATTGAGAAGGGGCGGCAATTTGCAACCAATGAGAAAAGTTTCAAAGATACGTGTGGCTAGCACTCTCTCACACACATAAAAGCACATATGTATAAGGATAGGAACAGGGACATTTGGTATGCTTACATGGCAGCCGGAAGCATACAAACATGATCATACGTATGTATGGTACAATCCATGTACATATCCACACACACTGACGCCCACTACGCACACACATAGCCAGAGTCATTGCATAGTTTCATAATTACAAATTGCAATGGCGTAGAACAAATTCGCTCAGTGAAAAACCAAGGGTCTGACCACTTGGCATTGTCAAACGCCCCCTGAGCATATACAAGTTACACATACAAATACACACACACACACACACAGGCATACACAGAGTTACAGAGAAGCTTCAACATGCTTTATGCGACATCAACATCTTTGCCTTGTGTACGGCATGCGACATATTTAAAACATCTTTTCGTCTCATTTCGCCTCGTCCCGTCCCGTTTCTCGGCATCTCTCGCAGCTGGTGGTAAATTTCATTTAAATGTGGTTAAATCCTTGTTGGCATTGCATATCAATGGGGGTTTGAGTATTGTCACCGCCCTTCCTTTTATTCTGACGATAAAACTCAATTAAAATGGTATTTAAATCATGTAAATTTCTTTCTTATATTTAATTCTATCAAAAAAAAGAAAACAAGCAAGAAAGCTATAGTCGAGTACGCTCAACTATACAATACTCGGTGCCCAAAGATATATATATTATAGAGACGCCTCTCAAATTTTGATATTTGAAATGTGTATAACTTCCATGGTAATTATCCGATCTTTACGAAATTTCCAGATAAACACAACATCCAGATTCAGTCATGTAGCTCGACTGGGTGTGGGTGCTGTGGTATGTTCAAAATGGTTTTTAACGATTTGTGGAGGCGGTGGGGTGCGTGGCAAAAATCCAAAATAAACTTGATCTGCCTGCAACTAATACAAGCACTTTGCAAAAATGAAGTCTCTAGCTCTTATAGTCTCCGAGATCTGTGTGTTCAGAAGGATGTACAGACGGACATGGTCCAATCGACTCGGCTGTTGATCCTGAGTCAGAATATATATACTTTATGGGGTCGGCCACGCCTTCTTATAGGTGTTACATACATTTGCTGCTATCACAAAGTCAATATATTCTTGGTACCTAATGGGCACCGAGTATAAAAAGTAGCATAGAAATATTTTTAGCATCTGTCTGTTCAGTCAAGGAAAAAATATCTTAAGAATTTTAAACTTTTCACATTTAGTGTTTTTACTCATCTTCATTGTTATTGTTTTTATTGCTTATATTTTAACTTTTCTTGCTTTTGTTATTTACACAATTTTATTACCATATCGAATCGAATCGGTTTTATCCTTTTCCTTTTCATTTTATTCTTCAATTTCTGCCAGAATGTCTGCAATTTACGAACATTTTATTCAAATTTTGTTAAATGTACAAATTGCTGTAGCAAATTGCAAATCGTTTTCGATAATCTACCAAAAAAAGAATGTCGTCACTTGCAACTTACAGTGCCACAAATTCACAATTCACTTAACTAAAATTTCAAATATTTCAAATAAATAAATAAAAATATATCTGTAAAATATATATTAAATAATGTCTTATAAAGTTGCAAGTTTTTATATATTTGTAGCTCTTATGTTCATATATTAAGTCAAAATTCTCTAGTTAGAGTTACGATTACGAGCTACTATTAGTATTAAACATTTTCTATACTCTCTCTACATTTCAAAAATATTTTTGTATTGCAGACATTTTCGCGGTTCTTAATATACGCCGCGTGGCATCTGAAGATATCAGCGACAAAAAAAAAGGGGAAAAAAGAATTGCTAACATCTAAGCACATTAACGACTTCATATCAAGTCGGCAACTATGCCGCAATCACATTTGCATATTTATGTATTTTTATTTTTTCTTTTTTTTCGGTTATATTCTCAAAGAAACTGGCAGCACATTAGCATTTTTCTGAAAGGATAAAACCGCGAACAGCTTTTTTTTCGCACAATGTGTGGCATGAGTCGTGTGTTGTCTCTTATTCAAGTTTCTTTGGCATTTTTTCTACTGACATATTTTACGTACATATATTACAGAGACATATTACATATACATATATACATATACATATGTATGGATATAATATGTATAAATGTATTTTGTTTTTTTTGTGCGTGCGTGTGCTTAAGAGCCTCGTTAACAAAGTTATTTTGTCTTTTATAACTCACAATTCTGTTATGGCTGTCAAACATAATTTGCCATGTGCCAAATGGTCATTAAGTTATACAAATTACATACTTCGATTCTACTGACGTCATGGGACATGACATAGTTGCTCTGGATACTGCTGCTTGCTACATACTGCTCCTGATTACTGCTGTTGCTGCTATTGGATGTTGCACGTTGGTGTGTGTGTGTGCACAATGTACACGTACAATATACATGTATACGTACATACATATACATATATGTACAACTTATATCATGTTCCAGACAAACACGTGTTGGCATTCATGGCGTATGTGCAATATCAATGGTACATGGCAAATTTTCGGCTTGTCATTCTGTTACAGCCTATCATTTCCTTTACGCATACATACACACTCGCACACAGGCAGACATACGCACAATTGATCTTTTGTTAAAGCATTTTAATTAAATTACCAACGCATCACAAATATCAATTACAACTGCAATTAACAGAACAATGAATCGAAGTATAAGTGGAAATATAAGGAGAAGGAAGTTGCCAAGTTCATGATCCACATCGCGTTGAGATTTAACATTTAATTGAATTACAATTTCAGCAGTGCAATAAAAGAATTTTAAAAAAAATTTTTAACTAGAATCCATATCGATCAACAACTTTGGGTGCAGGATGCGCTGTCGGAAATTGTAGACGTCGTATCACATATGCGCATGTGCAGCTAACGAACATTTTTTTATTTTTTTTTTTATTTCTGTTCGAATCTTTACAGTATGCTTACAACTTTTTAACACATTGCACAATGGGGAATAACAATAGAAGAATAAAGTTTTATTGCGTTCTTTGTCCATTTCTGTCTCCCTCCCTCTCTCTTTCTCTCTCCTTCTGAAATGGGCCACTCGCGTGTTCATTGTATATACACACATATGCACTTATACACAATCACAATCATATATGTATATTATATATATTGAATATCCATTTGCTTAAGTACCGCCATTGGATTGGTTCACTTCATCTGCCACTGATGCCACCGCTCTGATCTCAAATCGACCCTCCAGTCGCATATTGAAATGCGCACATAATGGCAGTATAAATGAAAGTTATGTGTAAAGTAATACATATACAATACATAAGTTTAT
The DNA here is from genome assembly GCA_037044475.1 of Zaprionus obscuricornis. Lineage (NCBI taxonomy): Eukaryota > Metazoa > Arthropoda > Insecta > Diptera > Drosophilidae > Zaprionus > Zaprionus obscuricornis. The sequence goes on along the minus strand of JBAMBR010005715.1, from coordinate 60,508 downwards.
ATATTCAAGTGTTTCGCGTCCGTTTCCATTGTTCGCATTTTAAAAACGTTTCTGTTGAATCGCTCGCGCAGTCGCAGTGGCAGTGGCAGTTGTAGTCGGTGATAGCGTTGACGACGATGGAGTTGATATTATGTACCTCAGCGCAGAAGCTTTTCCCGGTGCCCGAGTACACTTAATTCCAGGAAATTTAGTCTTTAAATGCTGCATATAATCGTAATTGTATAATCGAGTACTGGCCACTTGGCATTGTATTCGGCAATAATAAGGAAGACGAGATGACGGGCACAGGAAAAGACGTTTCATGTTGCCAAAAATGTTTGTAAATGAATAAAAAATAACACAAATTCCATATTTAACGGCTTTATTTAATTTTAATATTTAATCAGCTTCCTATAATAAAAATTTTTTGTAACATTGCAATTTATAATTATTATACATTTTGACTTGCTATTTTTTTTTGAGAGAGAGAGTCAACGATGATCGTATTAATCGATAAATATCCAATTAGCATTCTGTTAATAAGCAGAGTAACAATGTAATTTACATAATGTACTTTAACATAATTGAGAGTTCAAGCGCTTAGCAGCTAGTTAACATTCATACATAAAAGAGAGTATCAGCAATTAATATATAATGTTAATGTTAACATTAAGTGATACTCAAGCCTATATGGACGTACGGAATTCAGCTTTGGGGCACAGCCTCAACTTCCAACATCCATTACGTAAAAAATCATGTCATCCACAAGGACCTCGATACTCTAAGTGTAACCGAAGAGGTTAAAAGTATCAGGAGAGACTGGATCGACACTGCAACCCGCTGGCCGTTAACCTGCTCGACAATAGCCAACATCGCCGACGACTGAAAAGGCACCACCCCCTTGATCACTCCTTCAGGCCACCCATAGAGTGGTAGTTAACATTTCCTTGTAAATATCCACTACAATTAAAAAAAAAAAAAATAATAATAATAATAATAATAATAATAATAATAATAATAATATAATAATAATAATAATAATAATAATAATAATAGTAATAATAATAATTTTTCTGTCATTCCCTTCGTCCCTGGGTGAAAGATGAAATTCGGAAAGTGAGTATTTCGAAATACATCAACAGGCTCCATAACCACCTAAACATCTTGGCTATCAATATTCTGGACAACAGCCAAACAATCAGGAGGCTCAAAAGAACACACCCACTGGACCTACCTATGGAGGACTGACAGCTGGCCCTCTCAGATCCCCACCAACCATCTCTTGTGAGACTTACATAGCTAAGGATACCACATAAAATTTAATTATTGTCCACATAGATTTAAGAGTAAAAAAAAACAAAAAAAAAAAAATTCCCTTCGTCATAAAACTTACTCATTATCTTTAAATAGATAGATAAATAAAAATTAAATATAAAAAAAAAAAAAATGTTAACATTATTTACATTTATTATTTATTTATTATTATTTACATTTATTAATCACACAATTCAATTCTTGGTTTTCTAAATACTAATTACAATAAACAATTTAATAATAATCCATTGTAAAATTATTTCCTGCCACTGTATAAACAAACTTCCCATTTCTATTGATGTATTGTCACAATTTCATTCATCAATACCCAAATGTCATAAGATAATTTATAATTTTTCCAATATAATGTCAACAGATAAGCCCCTCACCGCCTGCCACCCAGAAAACAGGCAAACAGTGAACTTCCCTTTAACCGAACGCCCTTCAATATTATACTCGTAATTCAAATGCCAGTAAAACATATTCTTTCGTATCTTCAATGGGGCAAAGGGCAACAGGCAAAAGCATGCGCAAGCATTTAAACGTTGGAGAAAGCGACCCTGTGGCTGCCAGTGCAAAAGTATTTCAAGCTAAATATCACACTTTGACATTGTCAGTGGGCTAAATATCGAGAAAGACCCTTGTGACACGCTGGGGTTGCGGTCTACTGCCAGCTTCCTGCTATATATTGTCTACTGCTGCCTGCCTCTAGCACCACAATTGCGCGCATGTATTGCCAATAAACGTCTCGACCCCCAAAGCCCACAAGCAATGCACGCCCTTTTTGTGGACGCGCTGCGGGTGCAAAAACACTTTGTAATACATATTTATACACAGCCAAGACGCAGTGGCGGGGATGCTGCTTGCTGTTTGTGAACAATTTGGAGTTGGGGATCTCAAATATTGTGGCAAAATTGCGTGTCAAAAGCCAAAAAAAGCTCAGCAATGGGGTGGCTGACGGTTAGATAAATTTGTCGACAGTTTACTGGTATCTACTATATATATATGTATATATATTTTGTTAGGTTGGGATAAAACAGTAATGTCTGTATATGACATGCGTCGCATATCGAATACGAATTTCATTTGGTGTGCTCATCACTTGACATTTTGTCACGCAAAGTGTGTAAATAAGTTCATTAGATGTTCATCATTTTGATTGAGTGCTCCGAGTGCTCCGAGTGCCTTATTCCCCTTTTTGACCAGGTGTGTTTCAATTGCAATTGGTAATTAAAAATCTTGAACAAATTAAAAGGTAAGCAACAACAGTTTAATTCAATTTGTTTGCTACGCTCAAGTGAATATTAACAAACTCAAATCAAATTTGAAAAAAAAAATAATAAAGTAACACAAACAGACACAAACACATAGAGTGAGAAAGGAAGAGAGAGAGAGAATTTCAACTCGTCCTCGACTGATGCCCTCAAGCAGATAGAAATTGTACAATGGGTTGATTTCTGGTCTATGGGCAGCACATCATCATCATCATCATCATCATCATCATCATCATCATTGTGTGCTTATGCTCGACTTGCAGGGATAACTGTCTGTCTGACTCTGGTACTAGCTCTAGCTCTGGCTCTGGCAAGATAAATGGGGGTGCAAAACGTTTATGAAACTCTCTCACACTCTCACACACTCATTCGCACTCACTCGCACTCATCATGAGTGAAGCTGTAACGGATGCATTTAATTTATTATTAGAATTTATTTATGACAAACGACTGAGTTTTGGGTTACGGGTTACGGGTTACGATGCCTCGCTTTAAGGTTTGGGGTGATAGAAAAGCCGTTATTGTTAAGTTTATTAGTGCAGAGACTAGCAGCATTGCTGGCCAACTGAATGCTACAAAAAGGGCTGCTACACAGTGGTTATCATCAGCACTGCACTCGATACTTTAATTCAATTTTCTATTTGCAGTTGAGATACTATAAAATAATACTTGACATCACTGCTTGATATAAATTTATAATTTATTATATTTATATATAGATTTATATAGAAATTTGAAATTTAAATAAAATATATTATTATTTATTATTTCTTAACTTTATTTATATTTTTATTATTTTTTTAGTAGTTTATTTATTATATATTTATTATTATTTATTTATAACTATGTTCGATACTTTTGAATAATGATTAATTTAATATTTTTCTATATGTGCAGCGATATTAATATTAAAATACAACTTTTTTAATATAACAACAAAATTGATGTAGTTTCTATGAGAATATAATTTCATTCTTTTCATTCTTTCCGATTTCATTCTTTCCATTCCGACGTCTGTACTTCTGAAACTTTCTTTACCTGAACCTTCTTCGTTTAATAAATGAAAGTTACCAAAAATTTTATAATTTGTTCCACTGTTTCATAAATATAAAGTACACAAAGTTTCGACAATTGGCAAAAAAAAAGAAGAGAGAAAGAAAAAAAATACAGAAAAAGAGTCAAATAGCATTGGCAAAAATGATCAAAAACAGCAAAAACGCATAATTCATGCATCAGCAACATGGTTCATGTCCTAACGGTAAAGGACACTTCAAATAAATTGCATACCGACGAGTGACCAGAGCAGCGCCACAATACGATTACAATAACAATTGGAACAGCATGGACACAGACGCACACGATGTCAACAATCATACACACACACACACAGAGGAAACAACACATACGCACACTTGAGCATATAAAAGGATCAAGGATAACAATTTAACAGCATACAAATATTTTTGTAACTTGCTAAAATCCCAAAAGAGAAAAATAAAAAATGTAAAAATGAAAAAAGCGAAAATGAAATTTGTTTTGAAATGCGAAAGTGAAATATGTTTTGGTGACATTAAGCCGACGAAATCAGGATTAGATACAGCCGCCTTCTGAGGACAATAGCATAGAAGGACTCGGCCACAGTCATAGACACAGCTTCACTTTGCCTTTGCCACGGCACGTGCTCATCATTTGGTTTTCCTCTATTAATAAGTATCAAAATGTTTTTTTTTCAATTTTTATTTTCTGAACAGTTGAAAATGTTGTTATCCCTCAACGGGCGGTGAAACGTTCGGGGGGTAAGGGTTAGAATAAGAGTATTCCAACATTCGGTTGGTTGATTGTGATTGTATTGTATTGTATGCAAAAGTAGTGCGTGTCGTGTCAATCGCATACACAATGATATTAATAAAAAAAAAAGAAAAAATTGCTTGAAAAATGTAATTTGAAATTAAATGCTGCTGCGATGCTTTCTGCTATGTGCCATATGCCATGATTTGGCTGCAAAGGATTAAGAATTCTTGTTGATGCTTACTGTTTGCTGGATTTGCTGGTTTGCTGTTTGCTGTTTGCTGGTTGTCACCTTCAACTTGGCAATTGGCAAGGAGCAACTTTTCTTTTGGCTGCAACATCCAAGGCATATTTATGCAAATTTTTCTCATTACGTTGTCGTTGAGTTTATTGTTTTGTTGTTATTGTTGTTGTTGTTGTTGCTAGTCTTGTTGCTGTCGTTGTTTAATTCAAAGTTATTTTGCAAGTAAATTTAATTAAATTAAATATTCAGCACACGATTCAGTGAACCGAAGAGTCTCATTTTCATCATTTCTCATCGCATTCGCATTCGCATCGCTTCGCTCTAAGACTTTGTCACCTTTTGGCGCCTGATTTTATTTTATTTTATTTTAATTAATATTTTATTTTTATGAACAAAATCTTGCAATTCTTACACGTTCGTTAAGCCAAATAATTTCTGATGTTAATTAAAAATGATCTGCGGAAAATAAAAAAAAATCAAATAATTTGGAATTTTTTTCTATTTCATTTTATTATGAAATAATTGAAAATTTTTTAAATATTTTTTGCATAAATTCTTTTTTTATTATGCATGTCAAAGTTTTAATACATAAATACTTTATAGGAACTTAAATCCGAAAATTTGTTATCTTTGTCTTTTATAATTATTGAGATCTGGACACTTATGTAGGATGACAATCACGATCGAATTTGTAGAGTCATTAACTCTAAAGGTTCTTATAATGATTCTCGCTAAGCTTATGCTACTTTTCTATAGCAAAAAAAAAAAAAAATCTTGAGCGCCTTTAAGCAACGATTAGAGCACCTCCCAGTAGATTGAACCGAGAGGCAACAGCTGCTCCAAAGCAGCCAAAGAATCAGATGGAAATCATCGAAACCACTGAACCGCAATATGCCAAGCTGTTAAGCCACAAGAAGCACAAGAAAACGTTTTACAAAGCAATTTCACTGAGCAAGCCCAGCAATTATGTTGCACAAAGGAATTTTGGTTTATTTGCCATAGGGTTGGAGGCATAGGGCCGTACATATATTTATATATATATATCTTTTAAATACAAATTATAAAGCACACGCCGTTGCACACGCAAAACACACAGAAAGTAAGGGAAAAAGGAGGAGGAGTGTGTGAGAGAGAGAGAGAGAGAGAGAGAGTATTGTAGAGTAAAGTAGGGAGGGTAAGGCTGAGGGATAGGCAACTTGTCGGCCATTTTGTTCGCGCACAAAGGAAAGCAACAGCAGCAATAACAAACTCAACACCAATAACAACAACAACAACAACATCAGCAACAACAAGAACAACAATAAAAGCCGCAGAAAGTCAAGAGGCGCCAGCAAAGCCCAAGAGTCCAAAGAGAGAAAAGATGTAAATGGTTGTGCCAGCTCGTGGTTAAGGAGCATGAGGCTGCAAAGACGGGGGCACTGTGCTGAGCTGTTTTTAGTGCGAAAAATAATTGTGAAATCCGCAGAAATGTTTAATCCGTGGCAACACAAAGGTAACACAATGCCTGCTTCTCTCAGTGCCTTTACAACGTTTAGTGCTCAACATGCTCTTAAACATTCTCAAAAATCCTTTGTGCGAAATTTGCCTCCTTGCGCAACACACACAGCAACAACAGCAACAACAACAATAATCTCTGGCACTGGCAATGTGTGTGGTATGAAATTGCAATTTAATTGCAGTTAAATTGTTGATGATTTGCCAAAAAAAAAAAAAAAAAAAAACCAAACACACAATACACCAACATAAAGATATTTAGAATGATAATAAGTAGTGTAAATAAACGATTATATAGATAGATAGCTATGAAAACCACTCAAGTTATTTAACGTCCTTGTTCGCAGGACATTCACTCAACTGGAAAAAGAAAATAAAATAAAATAACAAGAAAAGGTTCACATAAAATGTAACTAAAGAAATATCCTACGCATCATAATGTCTCTGCCAGTAGCTGTTTATAGGGAAGATTGTGGGAAGAAGTTTTGTTGCAGAACGATCCGAAGAAGAAGAAGAAGAAAAAAAGACAGGTTGCACTTGAAAATTGAAGTAGAGAGTTTACTATAACCAGGCAGAAATTTATCTATTTATATATCTTATTATTATTTTGTTTGCCATGAGAAATGTCCTTGGGGCACTTGGATATTTCTATGCGAATAAACTCAAATAAAATGCATATATGAGAATCAAAATGATAATAATAATAACAATAAACGCAAAGCAGAAAGCAGAGCAGACAAACAAATTTTGGTTTCTGGAACACAATCAAAATACGCTCAAGTAGCTCAACATTGTACTACAGTTCAACATTGTCAATCCCTGTCATCTCTCTCCCTCTCTCCCTTTCTCTCTCTATTTATCTATCTATCTATACTTCACTATGTATGCATTAACGATAAGTATCTATTGGATATGTGGTATAGAGAAGCAAAGGCTAATTGTTGATCTGATTCTATTGCTAAACCCTTTCCCTGGTTGACAGCTGCCACTGGCTTTGGATCTGTAGACAACATGCCACTGTCTGTTGTTGGAGTATTCAAAGAATTAAGCCAAAAATTTGTTAGCTGCAATCACCTTGGTTATTTAATTTGGTTATTGTATTCATTGACATAAAAGCCTAAAAATAGTCAGCCGCCCGCTGTGCATAATATTTTGTGCTGCATGTTTTATACATATACCCGGTAGCCTTTTCATGCAACTGTGTATATTAAGTTCAAATGAAAGACAAACACTTTTTTTAAATAGCAACCAAGTTCATTTCATCACTTACAACTGAAGATTTGTGATATGAACATGTTTAGACTTGTCCATCTCTACAAGTAAAAGATCTAACGTTATGGAATTTGATATTCAGCTCAACATGTATAACATATGCAGCTTGCAATTATTAGAAACGATAATATGTAGTCCGATAATACATCTTAAGTCTTAAAGAAAGTAAACTATAGGGTATACTAGAGTTAAGTATGCCAGATTGTAAGCTAGATTTGATGCCCTGCCAACTGCCAGAGGCTAAAAACAATGAATTCGAGTTCTTAGGCTAATCTGGGCACAATTTTATACTATAGTCTACAGTTTATGAATAAAATTATGCAGGATTTACAACAGTACAGTGTGTTTGAGAGAGACACAAAGAGAGAGAGAGAGAGGGAAAGACAGCGCGAGTACGGTCACATATCAACGCCAACGAAGGATAATAAGCGTATCCACTTACTGGTTGCCAGGAGAGAGTGCCAAATACGCGGTCAAATGCAAAACGAACAATGAATGGGCGCACTTAACCAGCGAATATTATAAGTGTGAGCCTGAGTGTTAGTGTGAGTGTGAGTGTTGTCGAGGTTGTGTGAGCCAAAAATCCTTTGGCTGTTGTAATCAAGCGTAAAATAGTACAATGAATATATCTACAATTTATTTATAACAATGGACAACAAGCAGCGCGACGCACAAAATATGCAAGGAATGGTAAGTGGAGAATGGGGAATGGGGTAAAAACCGAGCGATTGTCAGCTGGCAAACAAAAGGATTTTACAGCGTACACAGGTTAATGAGTTCTACGGATAACAGAGACTCAGCGCATAGCTATGGTATGAGTATATATATATATATATATATATGTGTGTGTGCGAGAGAGAGAGAGAGAGAGTGTATGTATCTTGGCAAGCGTATGTCAAAGCAATGCCAAGTGAGTTATGTGGAGAGGCGGAAGTCAAAGAGGTGAGTGTTGCGTACATGCAAAACAGACAAAGTAACAAGAAGCAGAAACTGGCAGGAAATGCAAAAGACACGCATACAAACGAAGTGCCAATTGAGAGAGTAGTTCATAAAGTTTCCAGCTGCAGTTGGCCAGCTAAATTACGGTCATAAGCAAGGGAAATTACTTGCTAAAGAAAATTTTAGATATTATCGAAAAAAATATATTATATTTTATTTTAAATCGAATTATAAAAATAATAAATAAATAAAATTAAAAAAATATATATAATGATATAAATTAAAGATATAAAAATAAATAAGTATAAATATAATAAAATAAAATAAAAAATAAATAAATAGATTTTAAATATAAATAAGTGAAAAATAAATGAGCATTAAAAAAAATAAAATTAAAAATATATACAACAATTAATTACAATTTACACACTAATTTGATAGTTTTACTTACAATTTTATTACAATTACATTAATTTCCTTTTCTTAACTGTGAAACTCTTTAGCCAACTCTCGTAATTTCAAAAATGTCAATAAGTTGCAGATAGACTACAGACAATACTCTCTTTTATTGCCACGCCCGAAACAATTTGAATATTGCTCACAATTGTGTCTTATCTGTCTGTTTCACTCTCTCTCTCTCACACACACACACACACACACTCTCACAATTCAAGCATAACATTGCGCATACGCCGTGTGTGGCCAACAGCAATTGTTGCTATTGGAAAACTAGTTGAATGGCAGCAATCTTTGATAAACGTTTTGCACTTTAAGAAACTTTAAACGCATTGCATTTGCTGCTAATTGCCATACGCTAATGACTGCAGTGGGCGCAGCAATGCATTTGACACGCCCACAAGTCATTTGCGGCAACTAAATGCAATTAATTAACAGCCTTTAACTGAGTACTTAACAAAATGAGAATAGAAAATAATTATTATATAAAATGTAGGCACTTCATGATAAGCAAAAGAATGAGAATGAGAAATAGTGAGAAAGAGAAAGACAGAATGAATGAATGTGAGTGCGAGTGAGTGAGTAGGCAAATGTTGGCTAAAGAAATGCAGCTTAATGCTAAATTAATTCCAATTACCACATTTGCCTATCCACACTAAGTCTAAGCCGGCAAGTGGACACTCAACAGACATACACACAGAAATTGAAAATAAACCACAAACTGCCAAGCAGCTAAACAGCTTAACAACATGCCACACCCACTTCTACTAACACCCCAACCCAACCCCATCATGAGTCTAGGACTTGTATTTTAACCACGCTAATGCGCGGACTGCGGTCAATAAAAGCCGCTGCACGCGCTGACCTTTTCATCCAGCCCCCACAGTCAAGGCAACACAAGGTCCTGGACCAAGTCCAGTTTTAAGTGCTGCTGCTTCTGTTGCTGCTGCTGCTTCTGTTGCTGCTCCCTTTTATGCCACATTATTATAATATTTATTATTTAATATGCTCGTTCAATTTTTTTTTCTCTGCATTTCTTTGGCTTTGACTGTTTGTTGGCTGTTCGAAAGATTTCGCTAATTAATAATTAATTATGCTTACGAAATTGCCATGCCCACAAGTTGCTCTCCCAACCCCACCCTCGCCACACAGCAATTCAACTGTTAAAAATAAAAAAGAAGAAGAAGAAAGCAAAAAAAAATATTTTAAAACTTTCTTTCAGTTTGAAAAGTATTCCAATTTTCTAGCATTTCTTTTGCTGCCAGTTGCGTGCAGACATTGGCAAAACTTTTTTTCCCATGCTCGGCACAACTTTTGGCACAATGTGTCGCCTACGCTAGCCGTTGCCACGCCCACTCTCTCTATCTCTATTTCTCTCTCTCTCTCTCTCTCTTACTCTCTCACTCTATGCCCCTTATTGTCCCTTTCTTTTGCTGTGGCAAAAGTTTTTACTGTCGCATTTGTTGCCGGCGCACAGAAAACTTGACGCACTAAAATGCAGACACACGCTTTGCTGCACATAGAGCAGCCTGGAGCATGCTGCATAGAGCATGTTACATGGTTGAGTGGACCAAATTTGTGGCATATCCAGGTCCTCATAAGGATTAACCGCTGAATTTAAACAAAACGCACGTGTGCGCTGTTGTATGGAATGTTATGCAGCCCCATTCGGTTCTCTATTCAATAAAACTGAAGCTGACCTTTTGCTAGCAACATGCCACAACCATGTGGCAAGTACGAGTGCGAAGGATGAAGGATGAATGGATTGCATTGAATTGTAAATTGTATACACTGTAAACTGTGTACTTTGCACACAGATTGAAAAAAAAAATAAAATAAAAATAAAAAGTAAAAAATAAAAAATAAAACAAACTGAAAAGCACAAAAACATTTTAAGTTTAATTGGTGTATTTGCCAGTGTGTAGCCATGTGTATATGTGAGTGTATGTGTGTGTGTTTGTGTGTGTTGGTGTATTTGAATTTCAAAGTTGCAATTAGAGCAGCTTCAACGAGTCGCTTCGGCCGCCACTGAGCCATTATGGGGCGTGCTGAGCTGAGTCCATATAATACAATGGAAACAGTTGAGACTGGACTCCAGAACAGAAGAATAACGAAAGGAACATAACAGAAACAATGCGTAACAAAAGAAACAACTTGCAGGCCATTAAACTCGAAAGCATACAGATTTTAAATGAATTTCCCATAAATTATATGCTCATAGAATAAAAGAAAGCGAAGAACAAACATTTAATATTAACTTAATATTGCACAGAATAATTATTAAATTATTATTTGCAATTTACAATAAATATATTCGAATAAAGGGGCATATTATAACTTTTCAAATCGTAATTGAATTTTAAATTTTTTTTTTTTTGTGATAATATTATTTACTAATATTTGAATATAATATTGTATTATAGTTCAGCCTTTCAAATTGTAATTGACAATTTTTAAAACATTTTTTCTGCAATGTATTATTAATGACTTCAATAATTTAATATTTTTTTTTTATTTTTATATTATTCCCTTTGAAATTTATATAATATTTCTTACAGTTTATCTCACAAATATAGTACAAATCAAAAATGTTTTATATGCAATATTCTAATTTATTTATAACAATGTCAAATCAAAAAGAAAAACAAAAACCAAAAAAAAAACATTAAAGACATTTTAGAAAAACAAAAACCTTTGAGACTCTGATGACAATAGCTCGCTGCATGAGAAGAAAGTAAACCAACAAAAATATGAAACCGAATGCAAATTGAATAAAAGCTGAAAAACAGAATTGAATTCACTTTTGCCTTTGACTACTGCTATTCGCCCAAAACTCAAAAATAAAAATAAAAAATAAAAATATGAAAAAAATCACAGACCCCGCCTACCGATCTATGAAAAGTGTCAAGTGTTTATCGATGGTTAGAGGCGCTCAATGTTAACGCCAAACAGGAATGATGACGATGAAGCTGTTGACGATGACTATGATGAAGACGTTGAGAAAAAGAGGTGCATGAGGAGGATAAAGTCGACAACATATATGATTTCTTTACACGACATTTAATTGAGAAATAATTGAATAGGTCGTGTGAAGTGTTTGTTTGGCGTTTGCTGGCACATGTATGGTGTTTTTTTTTTTTTTGTCGCCTGGTTGGGTAAATTCGCCGCAATGAAATTAGCTTTGTCAAACGTGGATGACATAGTATGCATATGCATCGGTTGAAGTTGAATCGTGCGGAAAGATGTATTGCAGCGTGAAAACGACACAGCGAGTTCTTAATGAAGTAGTCACAATCAGCGGAGAAAGTCTCTAACTTAAAGGTAATATATGTACATATACAGACGCATGCATATACATACATACATACACATGTACATACATGCATACCATGGCATATGAATGCAGCACTTCAGAACTTAAACAACAGCAAATCCATGTATTGCAGTCAAAGGCGACAATAAGAAGGAATTCACGTTCGATTGCAGCTCGTTACCAAGTATAATAAATCTCTCGAAATGTGCAATGAAACGCAAGCTTATAATTGCAGTTGCAATTTCATCATCTACTTATTGTGAACATATTCGTTTAGATGCTAAGGTTGAGTTTGTACGTGTGTAGGCAATCGATAGCTGTTCACTTTTCTCCTCTAATATCGATAACTTCAACTGTTAATGATATAGACATTGCGACTGTTAATTACATGTAATTATTACATGCTGCCAAATTCTGTAAATGCAAATACAAGACAAAGGCAAGAGTAAACAATTACAATTATAATTGTATTCAATTTCTACGATCACTAATGCCTCTGTCAAATTTAATGAGTAAAAAACTAAATAATAATAATTCGTCCGTGTATAATAAATTATATATTTAGAACTGACTAAAGCAATTTAAATTATGTTTATTTAACAACGAATAAAAATTAAAAGGAATTTTACCTGTTTCTTAGCAAATTATAAAACTCGTTGTTGTTGTTGTTGTTTTTTTTTGGTCACAATGGAAAGCTTCAAGTGCTCAAGCACTTGCTAAAGTCAAAATGTTACCAGCATATCTTCATAGATTAGTAATATAGTAAACTTCCATTGATTCAAGTGAGTTGACTTAGAGATACCCTATAATGATACCCTATAATGAAGCAATTCATAAACAATGGGAAACAAATATTTTTATGTTTATTACTGCATTACGACTTCAATATACATATGTACGTACTTCCAACTTTGACCCATTTTAATAGGGTATAAAAAAAACACACAATATATACATGGCTCGGTCTAATACTGAGCCTGGTTGGTACGTGCGACGCACGCTGACAATTAGAATTTAGTTACGTTTGCGTACACTTCCACTGAATTCTAGGTTAATGTCAATGTCAACGCGTTCATGCGAACTGGTTTGTCCAGTGCGATGATTCTACATCTATATAAGAGATGCCTACATCACTTGCCTGCTCCATTTCCCAAAGTGTTGACAGTCGTTTAAGATATCATTGTTATACTTAAAAAAATAAAAACATACATAATACTAATGTATCAACTACCTGGACGCACTCTCATCTATTTCTGTTTGCTTTCGGTTACTATTTCGGCCGCTGCTTGGCAATTGCCGTCAGCCGTTGAAATGCAGCAGAAGCTGGAAAGCTGTCGCATAGCAGCAGCTGGTGATGATGCATTCATGTTACGTTGCTTTGTACAGAAACTGGGACTTTGGACAGATGAGCACGGGTATAATGCAAAGCGCATAGCAAAGATCTTTGCTGCACATAATCAAATGGAAGAACTGATATTAGTTATAGATTACTGCAACAATCGAGAGCGACGGGAAAAGCAGCCGACATTGTGGGCCCAGCAGGCATACAAATGTGCTACATCGGGTCGCTTTGGCACATGGGTCAAGGATTACATGAAACACAATATTAAATAATAATATAAAAATAAATAAATAAATAAAATAAGTAAAAGAATTTTTGTTAAAATTTTTAAAATTTATTTTTGCATCATTTATGAGAATTCTTGAAGTGCAATTGAAGTTTAGGCCTTAACACTGTGCTTCACAAGATTCAAATGGGAGCGCATGAAGCACATACCGCCACGATAGGCCCAGGTGCAGGCATCGCTACCTTCTGTGTTGCTGTCGGCACATTGTACAATTTTCTGATGTGTTTCGTCAGTGTGATCAACATTGGAGCTGCCAGCCAGCTGCATATGCACCTTGTGCACATTGAAACCATGTACACTATCGAATAAGCCAAACTGCTCAAAGACGCACTTCAAATAGCAACGGGTCTTCTCCTCATCCGGATACTCCCACTTGACATACTTGGCCACATCCTCAGCCGTAGCATGTACTTGCTCAGCACAGGTATTGCGATATTGGACTAGATCGTCATGAGTCTTCACCACATAGTTGAAGTTATGATGATGATCATGATGATCATGTTCATCGGCCAGCGCCAGAACCAGAATTGTAGCCAATAAAATAAACACTTTCATTGTGGAAATGTTCAGAAATGATGTTTCGATTATAACTGCACTTTTTGCAGCGATTGCATTTATATTTATAGGTAATTGAATAGTCACAGCTGGTAATTATCTTCTAAGGTCTGGCAAATGTGATTGACTGACTGTTGCATTGATTAGCTTATCAACAATGTCAAAGGTTGAAATGTTATTGTCAAGGTACAATATGAGAATCTCGTGAACAAAAAAAAAAACATACAAACAATGATAAACTGAAGGCTGTAAGTCATTCATTGACAAAGAAAGCGCACGTTTACAAAAGAAAGTAAATATAAATGGATTATCGCATATTTACATATGTATGTATGTATTTATTTATTATTATGTTTACCAATTCAATATTTACTGATAAGATTCAAATGTAACTCTAAAAACAGCTGTCTCTTCATCCCTCTGTCGGTTGTGAAATGGTGCGCCATCTTGCGCTTAAAATAACCAGCTTGCTTAATGACATAAAGCTGTTAGCTTTGGTCAGTGAGTATTTGGTTTTTAGGTACACTGCGGTGAAAAGAATATTACAAACATAAAATGAGGTGAAATTTGCTAAGTCAACTTAACTAAGTAACAAAAATTCCGAACAAAGCTTTATAATATCTTCAAAGGAAACTTATTAATTTTAATGCAAAAATCCAAATGTAGTCAAGTGTAATAATAAGATGCACAACGTTGAAAAAAATGTAGCAATAATTCATGACATTTACTTGCATGCGCACAAACACCTAAAAAAAAAATTTTAACATAGATATAAAGTAACAATATATTAAAAACTAGTCGGAGTAATGCTACCTGCCAGATCAAAATGCCATGAAAAGTTCAAAAGCTCATTATGCCAATCAAGCAAGCAACAGAAAACGTCAAAAAGGGAAAGCGAAAGTTTAGGCAATGAAGAAAACTCAACAGGAGACAATAATAACAACAACAACAGAAGCATCAGCAGCCGCAGCAGCAGTCGCTACAACTAAGCAAGCAACAACATGAAATCTTCAAATTGTTGATTGACCCCACAAGCAGTCGGCATATCTAGTTAAGTGTAGGTGGGGAACTTACAGCTGACAGACCGACACTTATCACCTCTGTCAGTGAACGTGCCTGCAACAACAAGTATAATTATATCCGACTATATAATACTCTATTTTCTTATACAAAATTAAACTCATATAATCCAGAAGTATGTATATCTCTCTTTTCATTGGCAAGTCCATATACCCGATCAATCAAAACAGTTGTAGGGTATCTCAAAGTAGAAGCGTGCGATTTAATAGTTGTTTAGGTAACTCTATAGTAAACAAAGTCTACAACAACAACAACAACAACTACAACAATATAAATATATATACATATGTATATACAAAATCGTCAGTTCTTTAGACAGTGCAATGAAAGTGAAACTAAGCTTGTTTGTTATGCTTATGGTTTAGAATAGAAGGCGTGTTCAATCATTGATCAATCTCAGACTCAACAGACTCATTATTCTCTTTTACTTTCGCTGAGTTAAGTGCAACCAATTGATTGCGATGCCTAAGGCAATTAAATCAGAGCAATCAAAATGCAACAAAAAAAAAGCTATTTCGAGAAAGGTTTCTCACAGTTACCATCGATCACACTCAACTTTTGATACCCTAACAATAACTACTACCTACTACTATTTACTATTATATACTACTATCTAGTACTATCTACTACTACTATCTACTACTACTATCTACTACTACTATCTACTACTACTATCTACTACTACTATCTACTACTACTATCTACTACTGTCTAGTCTACTACTACTATCTACTCCTATCTACTACTAGCTACTTATATCTAGTACTATATCTACTACTATCTACTACTATAATACTATTGTGTACTACTATATAATACCATATACTACTATCTACTTCTATTTGCCACTACTATCTACTAATATCTACTACTATTTACTCCTATATACTAGTACTTACTTATATATACTTCTACTATTTACTACTACTATCTACAACTGTCTACTACTACGTAATACTGCTACTACGTAATACTGCTACTATGTAATACTATCTACTATCTAATTCTATCTACTACTATTTACTCCTATTTACTACTATCTACTCCTATCTACTAATATCTACTACTATCTACTACTATCTTCTACTATCTATTACTATCTATTACTATCTACTACTATCTACTCCTATCTGCTCCTATCTGCTACTATCTACTACTATCTACTCCGACCTAATGCTATCTACTATTATATTAAATCTACTACTAACTACTAGTATATACTTCTATATACTACTGTTTACTACGATCTATTACTATCTATTACTACCAATTACTATCTTCTACCATATTTTACTTTTATTTCTTATTATCTACTACTGTCATTCACTATATATTACTAGTGTCTACTACTATTTTCATTTTCTATTATCTCTTACCGTATACTGCACACTACTAATATCTATTATCTACTACTAATATCTTCTATTATTAATTACTATCATCTACTACTTTCTACAAAATATTTATTACTATATTTTATTAATATTACTATCTACTATTATTTAGTATCTATTACAACTATAGATACTTGTGACTATCTACTACTTTAATCTGATTGTTGATTGTTACTCTACAGCAAGGTCCTCAAAACTAGGCCAATTCCATGTAGTTCCTGCAGCGTAGCATTTACATTTACATTTAAAACATTCATAGACTCCACAGACACTGAGACTCTCATACATACAAACATACATACATACATATGTATGTACATAGCATGAGTTAGTCCAAAAGCCAGCAGCCATTTGTTGCTGCGCAACATGCGCGTCGTTTGCAGCGCCAGCGTCGCTGCTGCCGGTGAAGGTATAAAAGGTAGGAGACCGCCCAGTGCTCGCTCAAAATCCAATAAGAAACGCGCGTGCGCAGCCACCGTCAGTTGTACATTTGTATGTTGAATAGTAAGTGAATAGTAGTCTCAGTGCTAACTCTTTGTGCATGTCTATACGTGTCGCCTGCTCCTATGTGTATGTGTGTGTGCCAAAACTAAAGTTATAGTGACAGAATTCAAAAAGTGACAAAGTGCCAAAGTGATTCGTGTTTTGGCTATATTCATTATTCGTTATTCATTCATTCACTATTCGTTATTCGTGGTTGGTTTCGTTTAGTTTCGTTGCAATTTTCGTCTTTTGCATTTGCAATAATTTTTTGCATTATAATTTATAGCAACTTGTTTTCAAAGTCATTACGAATCGTGCAGCAACTGAAACAATTTGTGCAAAAACTGCAAACTGCAAAAAAATAAAGAAAATAAAATAAACTAAATAAATATATAAAAATAAAGACAAAAGAAAAAAAGACCGCAATAAGTATTTCCCTCGCCACCCACACACACACACTGCTTGTGATCTACAAGTTGAATATTGCTTTAATATTTTGGACATTTCTGGGGATTCCTGTTGCAAGGCTCACATTCTTCAGACGCAACTTGCATACAAAATGCAAATGATGAAGGTAAATGTTCAAGTTTTTATTGTTACTTCTTCTTCTTCTTCTTTTTGTTGTTTATTTAACATTTATTTTGCTAGTTGTTGTTGTTGTTGTTGTTATTGTTATTGTTGCTGTTGATATTTGATTTTATTTTTAGATCCCACGCTCCCTATTTTAATCAACACTTTCACTTTTTGTTCGCGTCAGGTTTAAGGTTACACATTACATTAGAGTGACCATTTTTATTGCCTTTGAACTGGTCTCTAGTCTCTGGTCTCTAGTCTCTAGTCTCTAGTCTCGTGTATCTTGTGTCTTATGTCTCTAGTCTATAGTATCTGTGTCTCTGTGTCTCATTTATTTAGCCATGACTCTGAGACCGTTTAATGTGGGTTGAGACTTTGCTGACTCAGTTGACGGTCTAATATAACAAAACTTGCATTGCAACTTACTAAGTAAACCAAGTCAGGAATACAAAACTCAAGCACTGCGAACTATTAAATACCCTATAAATAATTATTAACTTTCACAAATATTAACACTAAAGGTTAAAGACATATATAAATATATTATAATATGTTATATTTCATATTATTGGCAACTATTTTTTATTAATACTCAATATACTCTCTCTATACATTTTTAATGGGTATAGAACGCTTGAAAAATATGAGAACGAATATATACTTATGTAACTGATAAACATTTGTAAGCACAATTCAAAAACATGAAATTATACTAAAATTATGAATAATCAAAATTACAATAATAAAAAAACAATTTTTATTTTCTTATTTTTTATTTTATTATTATATTAAATGTTGTAAAATGAATTTGTAGTATAAGGAAAAACATACAATGCTGCTTAATGCTATAAATCCAACACATCCTAGACATAAATTTCGCAATGTATGAAATTACAAGACAACATTTATTTGACAAAATTAAAAAATCTTTTGAAAAATATATCGTAAACAAACTAAAATGTTTATATAAATAATTTTCTTTTTTAGTAGTTACTCTACAAATCATCAATTAGAACATTAAAATAAATGCCTTGAGGATCTGTCATGTTGTCTATATAAAGTTTTAAAAATTTCGTGAACAAGTTTAATGTTTATCTATAAATTTCATAGATTTTTGCTTAAAGGCAGTTGTAAAATTTTTACAGTTAAAATGATCTAGAAATGTTATGGCAGAAAAAAAAAAGCAGAAATAAAGTCAGACTTGTTCTTTGAGATCTTTGGAAAAAATAAAACATAACGAAAATCCTTTTAGTGTCAAGTTTTTATGAGTGCAATAATTGCAAACAGACAAAAAAGTTAGAAAGTTAGTTGCATAGTTTATTTTCTTAACCTGATATATAAAGTATAGAAGTAAGCATGTACAAATGTATGTTAGTAGGTGTGTATGCATGTATTTCTGGAGTATACATATACATATGTATATACATACATATATACATACATTAATATTATTTTCACCAATAAACTAAAAAGTAATATTCCAAATTGCACTCAATCATTGATGGGCTTATGTATGTATGCAAATGTATATGTTTGTGTGTGTGTGTGTGTGTGTGTGTATGTGATGTATATGTATTAGGGGCAATTTGAAACTGAACTTTTAAGCCTAAACATATCCAGGGCCAAGAGCGTGATCTTCAAAGGCGACCCGCAGCATCTCGTGCAACGTTTAAAACTAACTTTATTCGTTGTTGTTGTAGATATTGTTGTTGTCAGTGTTGTTATTGTTGTTGTTAGTGCTGTTATTGTTGTTGTTTTTAAACAATGTACAAAACTCGTACTTTTTGGCACTTAAGTTGCCCCAATTTCAAACATTGAAGTGCACTTACACTTCATCATCATGTTGATGATCATGATGACGATAATGATGATGATGATGATGATGAACATGAAACATGATCATGATCTCCCCTCATGATCGGCACGAGCTTTGCATTTTGTTGCTTATGTTGCTATTGCTGTTGATTCAATTTCAAGCAATTCGATTCATTTCACTGCTGCGCAGCAGCAATAGCAATAACAACAACATCAACAACAGCAGCAACAACAACAACAACAACAACTGCAAGAGCAGCAGCAGCACAAAAGCCAAAAGGAAAAGCGTTGAAAATTGGTCTCTGATCTTTCAATTGGTATTTGGTTTGCATCGTGTACTACGATTGCTACGTTTGCTATAATATTTCGCTTTTGAAAGCAAAGACGCAAGGCAATCACGAGCTGTAGATGTAGCTGTAGCTGTAGATGCTGCGTGGGTGGAGAATGTTTTTATTTTTTTCTTTGTCTTCTTCTACGTCTTCTTTATAGTCAAGTCCATGGTCATGTTAAGGAAAGTCAAAGTGAAATGTAAAGGAAAGCAAAGCCAATTACAAGCTAACGGCGGGATAAATGTGAAAAGTGGCAACAAGCCCAGCATTAAATATCTCTAAGTAATCCGAGCTAGTGCTCTAGGGAGAGTGTACCGGCTCTATCTATATATGTATGTATAAATATGCTTAGTAGAAAAACTCGGTCAGAGATCACTACTACTATATGTATATGTAGATGAATGTACTCGTACATATAAAGATTTGTAAGTGTGTTACATGTACATATATATGATAATATCCAACTTCATGGGCTGTCGCATTTTCATGTCAACTATGAAAAGTGGACAACTTGTTTAACCGGACCTATGACAAAGCTCTTCAAAAGATCTATGAAAATATATATGGTATACGAGCTATGTGTGTAATCTATGTACATATAACTATACACTATATGTACACATAGTATATATTGTGCTGTATACCTAAGGAAAGGCTCAAAATTCCATAGGGGAGACCATGCGATCGACTACAGCCGTCCGGTTTGAATCAGCTTTATAGTAATCCAATTAAAGGAACAATCTACAATTCAATTCAAAACTAATGAACTGTAGTTAATTCTCAACAATGGTCAAAACATATGTGTTTCTTGATTGTTGTTGTTGTTCTTGTTGTTTTTCTTATTGCTATTAAAGTTAAACTATTGAATGCAATAGCAATATAGCTTGTTATAGATCGTAACGAATCGATCTTTCAATATACATGTGTACATATATATATATATATATATATATACATATTCCATATACCATTTGAAAGTCATGAATGTCGATGATGACGTCGATTTTGTAGCCAACTTTGTATATTTACTACATTTTGTAGCCAACCAGCGCCGGCTTCCTTGTCTATATACATATTTATAGCCATATTCTATAGTTATTAGTCTTCTATAGTCTTCTATAGTCTCTCCCTACTTCCGTCAATCGTAAACGTATCCAGTGTTAACAATTCATTGATTGATGATCGATTGTGATTTTATTGTGATCAATAAAAAAAAAATATGCGTTAAATAACTTAGTGACAAAACAGGGAACAGAGATAAATGTTTTTATTATAAAATCTTTTATTCTTTTCTATTTTTAATTATTTATATAAATATTTATATATTTCTCTATACGTTTCCATTTCCAATAGAAAGTACGTCTAGTTTTGCTCCTCGCGTTAGTGCTATGTCTTAATTTCTGTCACGGCGCGCGTCGTCTGCGCAAGAAGCCAAAAGTTTACAATGCACTTATTACTACTGATGATAACTTAACGTCGAGTCGTGCATATCCGGTCATACAGCCAACTATACATGAGCCAGGCTATGCTCCATTTGGTCCTTATAATCCTTTTGGCTTTTATAGTCCGCCACTGGTAAGATTCGGACAGCCGCTAGTGCCGGGACTGACGCCTAATGAACGAGTGAGTGTTTCTAAAAAGATTTATTGGCAGTATAACTAATTGTACATTTTGTCAACAGCTCCCGTATCCATTGCCTACAGCAGCACAATTTCCGCCATTATATTCACCGTACGATCCAAATCGACCAAGCATTGTGCAAGCGGAACATCAGCCACAGCCACAACCACAACCACAGCCTGAAGTGCAGCCTCAAAGTACAGTTGCAGAGGAGACCGAACCCAAGGAGATGATCATGTCTAAGGATCAGTTGCCTTTAACGCTCAACGAGCAAGGATTGCCGCCAGTTTTAATTCCATTAGGTTCCCAGTATAACGGACAGCAACCAATGCATCTACCACCATATCCGTACAGCCAATATCCGGTGATCTATGATCAAGCGGGATTTGTGCGCCAGCGTGAAACTTATTTGCCACCCTATGATTACTATCCCAGTCAAGGTTATCCAACACGTCGTCCGTCAGCACCTGCGCCTGCCGAGCAACCAGCACAGGCCGAAGAACTGCAACCTTTACCACTCGATAGTTTGGATGCCACGCCCAGCTTTGATGACATAAAAAATGGTTCAGAGAATAAGAATAGCGATGTACCTGATGTACCGCCGCCACCAATACCTTCCGGTCCAAAGCGTCCCAGAACGAAAGATAATTAAATAAAAAGTATAATAATTTACGGGCAGTGCCCAAATTCAAAATACATATACACGTATTTATTATCATTATTTTTCATAAGCTTTTCGATTTGATATATGTATGTACTACGATGTCTTTAACCTATAAGTTAAATAAGTTTTTTATAATGAACAAAAAAAAAGATAAATAAAATTAATGAAAAATCGCTAGAGCGGTGAATGAACTTATGGCACTTGAACTTTTGGGAATTGCACCAGACGGAAGGCTGAGCAATATTTACTGTTATTATTTACCCAAGGGATTTGATTATCTGCACATTGTAGACCTATAAATGCAGCACCAATCATCCAGCTATGCCAGTTTGCATTGACATCTTTTGCATCATGAAGCTCACAATACTGCTAATCATTTTCTCTTGTTTCTTTAGTTTGGGTATGTGTAAAAAGTAGTAGAAATAATAGAATAAATAGTAGTAAAAATTAACTATTGTTTTTGACAGTCATTACCGATGCTACACCAATTAATAGTAACACAAAACCACCTTTTGTGCGAAGTCGGTATAGTATGCGATGGCGCAAGACGACGACCGTTGCTCCACAGACCACAACAGATCAAATTGCTATTAGAGAAGTTACCACCACAACTGAGCATCCTAAAGTGGTCAGCTCAACGGCCAACGTAGACTATGATTACTATGGTAATGGCGAAGCAGACAATATGGTGCATAAATAAATAATACATATTATTTATATTTCATTATATACATATGCATATAATATTTACATAAATTATCAAATAATTCAAACATATTCAAGATATTGCATTAAATTTCAAATACAAATTCAAATGATTTTACAGTAGCTGTCACATTTGAAAGAAGAAGCATTAAACAACACTATTGGCTTAACAGAGCGCTGTTAACTCGAATATACATAACATTTTGTTTTGTTAAATTTAATATGCTGCTTAAAATTTATAAATTACAAAAATTGTTTCACACTATTTTATTAATTTTTTCATTAAAAAATTTGCATTTTGCTAAGTGAAAATTGATTGAAAATATATTATTGATAAACACTATATATTGTTTTTCGCATAAACTCTTGCTTACATTTGTAAACAGCATACTCGTGAATTAACAGGCGTTAAGATATAACAGAACATACATTTTTGTAAACCAGTTTAAAAAATGTTAATAACAATTAAAAATGCGCATGTTTTGGACTTTCAAAAACTT
Organism: Zaprionus obscuricornis; assembly: GCA_037044475.1. NCBI lineage: Eukaryota > Metazoa > Arthropoda > Insecta > Diptera > Drosophilidae > Zaprionus > Zaprionus obscuricornis. The sequence goes on along the minus strand of JBAMBR010005715.1, from coordinate 37,089 downwards.
GCAAGTCTGCTTAATAAGCAAACCACAACATTCTCTTGCCTAATAAATGCCGCCGGTTTAACAACAAAGTCATTGTGCAGCTATGGACTGAGGGACGGGAGCACGAGATTGTGGTGGTGAGTACAAGCTTTGATTTACGCCAAGATTGAGAACTTTTGTTTGCGCGCAGCAGCACAAGTCACAACAGCAGCAGCGACAAGAGACTTGCAAGCTCAGTTCTCTACCCGACAGCAACGAGAGCAGCAGCAACTGGTGTTGGCAATTGGAGATATTATAGCGAGCAAAAACCACTCAAATTAAACACTACAAAACGCAAAATGGTGGTAAGTAAAACTTCTGCATCAACTAAGCAAATTGCCACAACTTGAAAGAAAAAAGAAACAATTGATACATATATATGCATATATATATGCAAACGCTAGCTTAAAAATTGTTATCGCTTAGGGCAACCCGCGAGGTCACCAATACTTGATCCCAAGGCCAGCGAAAGCAACAGTCTTAGTTTTCATTATTAATACGTCCACAATAAATACTTGTTGCTCTTCAATATAGGTCAAACTAACTGAACAGGAACGTAATGAAAAGTTAAAGCCACTGCTGGAGGCAGGTTGGACTTTAGTGGAAGGTCGAGATGCTATTTATAAGGAGTTTGTGCTGAAAGATTTCAATCAAGCATTCAGCTTCATGACTGGCTGTGCTCTGCTTGCTGAAAAAATAAATCATCATCCCGAATGGTTCAACTGCTACAATAAGCTGCAGGTTACACTGAGCACTCACGACGTTAATGGTCTCAGTAGCCAGGATATTCGCATGGCAACGTATTTGGAGACTCAGGCCAAGCTGCTTAACTAAATTAAAATTTTTAATTTAAACTGCATGATTGTGTTTTCTTAAAATATATTGTATCTGTTCAAATGTAATAAATAATAATTAGCCCAACATAGACTTACTTAATATCTGATATTCTGCCTCTTTTAGTACGTCAGGTGACGTCTCGTCCTTGACGTAGCCAAGGGCTTTAAAGAATGTTAAAGAATTCTCATTGTTATTTAACACAGTCAATATAATTTTCTCCATGTGCCAGTGTCGTGCACATGCCTCTAGAGTTTCCATCATGAACTTGCCAAGTCCCTTTCGTTGATATTCAGGTAATATTTGTATCTCATAGCTAGGGAAGTGAACATAAGGTTAATTTATAATACCATAAAATATTTCATATATATTTACCAGTAAAGCACACAATCTCCATAGTCCATATCAAAGCGAAACATTGTGTAAGCTACAGGTTGTTTATCTATATTCTGAGCCACCAAGAAACGTGCCCAGTTCTTGTTGAGCTCAGACTTTTTAATATTGGGCGTCCATCCCATTTTCAGTTGTTTGTAATAGGGTCCAACGTTCTGCTCCGCCAATTTAAATGTCCATTTCAGAGTCTTAGCATCCATGTCACCTTTGGCGCGGCAATAAAGTTTAAACTCCTCCGACGTTGTCGACTTGTAGCTATTGTATGGCAAAGTTTCCAGTGGATTTTTTGCACGTGCTGCAGCATCAATATATTTGTGCTTGGCAGCTGCGCTTAATTCATCGTGATCTTCCATGACTTTTTACACTTTTCCTACAAATTGTTTATAACTTTAGACGAGAAAGCGTGAATACTAGTAAAACGCGGCAATCCAGTATCGAAAAATATCAGTTGATTAGCAACCCTGTAAATGAAATTTCTGCAAATTGTTTATTGTTATCGATAAATATCAATTTCTTAGCAACCCTGTAAATATAATATTATACAACACTCAAATGTTGTCAACAAGTAAACAAAACACATCATCATTCTCATATTATTATGTTAAATTCTTGAATATTCGGAATAAATATTAAATATTTATAAAATTAAGTCGAATTCGCGACTTTAACACAGATACACTAAAGAAGGCAGAGAAGGTAAAGTAACTCAAGTATATGCATGTGCACACACAAAACAGAATCAAAACATGACGTTGTTTATATTTTACAGATCTAATAATTAACCAAAAATAAAATAGTTGAAAAACTAAAATGTTTAGAAATAAAAAACCAAAGGTAGCACCGCCACCACCACCTCCAACACTAGACGAAATGCTCGACGATCTTGAAACATTTGAAACATCTCAGCCAAACGAAAGTACATACACAAACAACCCAGCTCTTGAGAACGTTCTGCTCACGGAACCTGAGAATATTCCTCTTGAAACATGGTGGCAAGCTTTTGATGAATATGATCGTAAAGTCAAAAGATTAGAATTAATGCAAGATATTTTGGAAGCACAAAAGAATAAATTGTTGGCTTCAAAATTAGATATAGAAAATAATACTAAAAAGCTGCATGATGGTATTCATAAACAACAGATGTTAATAAATAAAGTAATTGATAAATAAAATATATATTTATTTTGTATATTCATTTAAATTTAGATCAAAACAAAATTATATTCAATTGTCTTCGATAGACCACAACAGATTTATGCATCGATATTGTTTTCGATTTTTTTATTTTGTGGTTATCGTTAAGAAGTATATACACATCGAGTTGGAGCTTAGCTGCGCTCGCAAAGTATCGATACTTTGGCCTGCAACCGTTTTATATGTAGGGAGAAATAAAATTATTGTTTTTAAAATATTTGCATTAAAATGCAAAAGTTCAACTAAATAATAAGTAAGTTTTGTGAAACAGTGCTTAAAACTAAACAAAATTATCAAATATTTAATAAAACAATATATTTAACTTCTCAACTTCTATAAGCCAAGGAACAGGTTTAGGCCAGAAAAAAAACCTGGCTGGCTTACCATTTACGCCACAACGTTAATGGCAATACAACAGCGAACGGAGGTCGATTGTTTGAGTGTGTATGTGTGTGTGCTTCTGTGCTTAAATATATATGTATAGTTGTTTTAATATTTTGCCTGTGAGTTAGCTCAAATCCAATTACCAAAACGAAAAAGTGCAACAATTGCTGTGGCAAAAAAAAAAAAACACACGAAAAAAATACCAACAACCTAGTCTTGTAGCTAATTGAATTGTATGTATTTTTATTTTGACTGTGCTACCATTACCACCACCACCACCATCAACAACACAAGAACAGCGAGTAACAAACACTCTAAGAATACAGACAAATAACAAATACAAGTAAAGGATTATTATCCAATTTAACGGTTGTTAATATAGAAAAAATAAATAAAGAATGCAATTCGTTAAATGACTAAATAAAAACATGAATATAATAAAAATGTGCAAAAAAAAAAAATACAAGCAAGCGACTAACAGTAATTTTCATGGGCACACAAATCGTTCGTTTTAATAAGTATGTTTGTATGTATGTGTTGTTTATGTTTCTATGCACGTATATGTGTAAGCTTGCTCGTGTGTATGTATGCGTATGTGCCTGTCTGTGATTAAGTATTTCGGTTTGTGGCAGTGTGTGTGTGTGTGTGAACAAAGTGCTAATAAGATGCTGAAGTTGAGTTGCTGCTTCTTGGCAGCAGTTTGTTGTTTTTGCCATTTATGAAAAAAAAATAATATATATGTAAATTTTCGTATATACTACAAACTTATTTTTTTATTGTTTTAATCTGTTGCGAATTTCGCTTGCGAACGAACCAACATGCTACAAAAGGTGAAAGCAACTTTTTATTTGTTTTTGTTATTGTTATTGTTTTATTTGTTTTTGGACGGCCAATTGATGCTGTATGACGATTTCATATGAATTACATACATTATAAATAAATTACACATACATATATATGCAATGTATATTTACATACTTATATGTATGTATATTGAAGGTGCAAGCTTTCTTTGTTGTTGAATCTGCCGTTAATGTAATTAGCTTATAGTCTGGTTTGCATTTTCTTATTTTCTTTTTACAGCAGCAAGAGTAGCAACTACACGTGAGGAGATGTCACTTGCTGTTTACATTGGACTAACGGATGTAACGGATTTTCCCACATTGGCAATTCTTATTGGGGGAAAAAACAACAGAAGCAACAACAAAAAAAACAACAATGCAATAATGTAAGAGACGTCGGCTAACAAAGGTCAATCTAAGCCAACAAAATCCAGCCTAAAACTAGTTAGGTTTCCACACATACACACACACAAACTCATACACACAAACACGTACACACATACATATACACAGACAGACATACGTGCACATATAACACACATAGACAGACTTTGGTATAAACATGGACTGTTTGCTAGCGCTCCTGGCATTGTTGTCTCCAATCAGTGAGCTGCTAGCAATTCCCACTCCGCTCAAGCTACCAGGTAAGTCCAATTGGATTATTGCAATAACTATTATTATTACTACACTGCATATGCAACAGATTAAAATAAATAAATACACTATAGTAATACCAATAGTTTTACATTTAAAATTAGAGATTATATTAATAATAATAATTGTATATTTCGGCAGGCTACACACACAAATTGACGCCATACATAAAGCACTGGGAGGCAGCGAACTTTGATCGCACAGTGCTGCAGGTGGCACAACAACGTCATTTGGAACAAGCCCGCGCACGCCGGAAACGTCAAGTGGAGCCATCAAATGGACTGGGACTGGCGCATACAATACGCTTAAACTTTTCTGCACATGACAGGTACGTTGTGTGGGTTTTGCTTTCACCTTGATTAAGTTCAACTGCAACTCAAAAATATGCATCAATTAACACTTATCGATTATATATAAATATATACATATTTACATAATATAAATGGATTCCTTTGTTATTACAGAGACTTTCTGTTGGTGTTGCGTCAACAGCCAAATTCAGTATTTGCAAATGATGTTGAAATCGAAAATACTCTGGGACCCATCGACTATGATGTATCACGCATTTACACAGGCAGCCTAGAGGATGATGAGGCTGCTCATGTCCAGGCGATATTAACAAGTGATAATCTGCTTGATGGCACTATTGAAACGCAAGCAGAACATTATTATATAGAACCAGCTCAACGTTATTCACAACAATTGGCCGAGAGTGGCATCCATAGTATTGTCTATAAGCTAAGCGATGTAAATATGCAACAGCAGCAATCCTTTGCCAGTGGCCTATCATCACAGACACCCGTGAAGAATACACACTGTGCTAGTGAACGCTTAAGAAAGAAACGTTGGGTACCCGACGATGAAGAGGTAAGTAGACATATGAATATGTTAAAATATTTATTAATTTTGCCATATATATTGTAGCATGCAACGGTACCAACATATAATCGTAATCCACCATTGCCATTGGATCTTGAGGTGCCGTACAATGATGATTTTCGTGTACTTGCCTCTGAGGAAGATCGTAGCGATGAGCAGCCGCGTGTAGCAACGAAAAATATGCGTAGCACAGAAAGTTTTCTGGCCACGTTAACAAAACCGACACCCAATCGAAATGTGCTTGTAAATAATTATAATCCCTCCAATGTGGCCGATGGTAGTCGCAGTTACAATAGCAACTCCAATATAAATATTAACAGCAACAATAACAACAACAACAATAATAATAATAATAATAACAATGTGCGAAAATTATATACAAAGCATAAAAATATTATTGTTAGCACATATAATCGTCCCATTGAGCCAGAATTTGGTACACCCTTTGAGGAGCCCAATGCAAACAATAGCAACAACAACAATAACAACAACAATCTGCCAAATAATTTTTTCAATGCCAATTGGACAACACTCTCCATGGGCAATAGCAATGATCGTCCCAGTCATAAGACGCACGTTGAGATAATAACAAAAAATGGTGCCACCAAAAAACCAAACATTATTGTTAACAATTATAATCCAGAGATTATATTTGCACCCAATCCACATAATCCAAGCTTCAATACAATGTTAATGACAAATCTATTAAGTGGCCGTGGCGATGAAATTCATAACTCGCCGCGTATGTTATATGAACGTAAAACAACATGTATGCTATATCTGCAGGCAGATCATACATTCTTTCAAAAAATGGGCAGCGATGAGGCATCGATAGAAGCTATTACACGCCACGTGCAACGCGCCAATTCAATTTATCGTAATACGGATTTCAATAATGATGGTAAACCGGATAATATTACGTTTATGATTAAACGTATTAAGGTACACAATATGAATGCCATGAAGGATCCTAGTTATAGGTTTCCGGGTAATTATGGTGTCGAAAAGTTTTTGGAATTATTTTCTGGTAAGTAAATTTATAAAATTTTTATAATTTATTATTAATTATTAATGCGACTCCTATCACACAGAGGAGGATTATGATGCATTTTGTCTGGCATATATGTTCACCTATCGTGACTTTGAAATGGGCACCTTGGGTCTGGCCTGGACTGGTGATCTGAAGAATGCTGGTGGGGTCTGTGAAAAGAATGGACATTATCGTGGTTCGCTCAAATCATTGAATACCGGAATTGTTACGCTCTTAAATTATGGCAAACATGTGCCGCCTGCTGTATCACATGTCACACTGGCACATGAAATTGGACATAACTTTGGTTCACCGGTAATTGATATACCATTCCGTATTATCGTAGCACACAAAAAAAAAAAACCTAAATGTTCCTTTTCTCTCTATCTGTAGCATGATCCGGAACAATGTACACCGGGTGGTGAGGATGGTAACTTTATAATGTTTGCACGTGCCACGTCGGGTGATAAGAAGAATAATAATAAGTTTAGCGCTTGCTCCTTAAAGTCCATTGAGCCCGTCTTGAATGCTAAGGCGCGTTCAATGAAAGGTTGCTTCACCGAGCCACAGTCCTCGATATGTGGCAATGGCGTTGTGGAGGCAGGCGAACAATGTGATTGCGGCTGGGAGGAAGATTGCAAAGATTCATGTTGTTTTCCCATGTCACGCCAACCGCATCTGGATGAAATACCCTGCACATTGACGCCACATGCACGTTGCAGTCCCTCGCAGGGACCATGCTGCACAACCGATTGCAAAGTGAAATTTGGTGACAAATGTCGCGATGACAATGGCTGCAGGGATCCCTCATTCTGTGATGGCCGTGTGCCACAGTGTCCACCGTCGGTGAATAAGCCCAATAAGACAATTTGTAACAAGGAATTTGTCTGCTATATGGGCGATTGTACCGGCAGTATTTGTTTGGCATATGGCCTAGAATCATGTCAGTGTATACCGGGCCCAAAAGATGATCGCATCAAGTCATGTGAACTGTGCTGTAAGCTACCAGGCGAGGATAATCCGTGTCGCAGTTCATTTGAATGGAATGAGGCGCCGTTCGATGTGCCCGATATGTACTCCAAGCCAGGAACGCCATGCAATGATTACAATGGGTATTACATGCGATATTATTACTAACAACTGTTGAGTAACTGTTGACTAATTGCATTTCTTGCTTTACAGCTACTGTGATGTCTTTCAAAAATGCCGTGAGGTTGATCCCTCCGGACCATTGGCAACGCTACGCAAGCTGCTGTTATCCGAGGAAAGCATTGCCACATTCAAGAAGTGGATGCACCATCATTGGTATACTGTGGTATTGGCTGCCATTGGCGTCTTTTTATTGCTGGTAAGCTAAAGATTATTTTACAATTTTCATTTACAGCAATTTCAAAATATTTTCTGTTCATTTTGGGATTTGATTTTTAATAAGTTTTTATTTATTTTGATAAAAAAAAAAAAAAGTTAATGCGCGTTGTCACAGATATATTAAGGGATCAACATGAAGCCAAATTGCAGGCTTTGGGTGCTGGTGAGCACAACAATGAAACAATCCCCCCCCCATAAATGAACTGATTCCAGTAGATTAATCAATGCTAATTTTCTAATTCTAATTAAATTTAAGCTTGAACATTTCTATATCCAATTTTTTTTTTGCAGCATTTAATTTCATGTTGCAACTTGAACTAATTCATTTCTTTAATTTTTTTTAGATACTGAGCACAAAGCTGCTGGCGAAACGATCGAATCTCAAGCTTAAAACTGTCACCATCATACATAGTGCGACAACAGAAACAGTGCGTCTACCGGAGAATAACAACGGCGTCATTGTCCATACAGCCGTACGCACGAAAGTTCCATTCAAGAAAAAAGTGCGTGGTGAACGTACTAAAAAATCAGGAACCGGCACAGCAGGCGCAACAACAAGAGCAGTAACTAAAACTAACGGCAGTGCAGACCCAAAAACAAAATCAAAATCAACAAGAAGCCAAGCATTGGCCAAAAAGAAACTTAAGACAAGTCTCAGCGAAGAGGAGCAAGTGAAAAAATCAAATAAGAAAATGGCAAAACATATGAAGGAAATTATTGATTATTCGCATCGTAATAATGGTGCAACTGGCATTGATGATGCCTCTAATCTATCGACAACGACCAACATACATAGCAATACATTTGGCAAGGTACAAAAATGGTTGCTCGAATCGCCAATTGTGGCCCAACCCTTGTCGCATATTGAGCACAGCGCACGAGTGCGTACTGTCATGAGTAAATCACAGTCGACGCCAGAACGCTTGGTGCAAAAGACACCACAAAAAACCAAATCTATGGGTAATCTATCCAATGAGAAGGTCAAGCTGCAAGTTGTCTATAAGCCACCATTCAAATTCTCTTTGCGTCTATCGAAAAAGCCCAAGGTAAAGACACATGTGGTAGGCGTCAGTGCTGGCGTTCGGCCAAAGCGTACACAGAAAAGCAATGCACGGTCCAGTGGACAGGCGACCACATCGAAAAATCAGTACACAGAGCGAGCCAAGCGTACGGCATTGTTGCTGTGTAATGAAGCTGAAGATGATAATCAAATTCTGACATTGAATGAACCCAACTATGAAACATTGAAACCGCCAACGCGTAACATTGAACATTGTTATGAAAATGTTGAATTGCCAAATGCAGCAAGTGATGCGACAGTTGCCGTTGGAATTTCAGGAGCATCCACATCAAAGCCAAATAGCAGCAATACAAGTGGCAAAATTGCACCAAGTTCATCACGTGCCAGCATGGAAACTGCATCAGTTGCTGCTGCACAACGTAACAGTTATCGACGCTCCAATTCATTATCCACGCATAATCCTTTTGCTGTGGCGCCACGGCGCAGTAATAGTAAAACGGGCAAGCAGAGTGAAGCGGCGGGTGGTACAAGTGATGGCTCGATGAATTTAACACGCAATTTTGGTAGCACACAAAATTTAATAAATCTAAGTCAAAATATGGCCAAGTCGAAAAAACGCAGTAGCTTAAATCTTAAAGCAAGTGCAAGTAAAAACGGCAAAGATCCGCCACCGCCAACAGCAACAGCAGCAGCAGCAGTTATAGCTGGTTTAGCTCCAACTGCGGCAGCATCACAACGTCGTTCCACATCCAATGCGAATCTGCGTCGCAATAGCAGCGTCTCGAATGCTGCACCAATGCCACCAACACGTAATTCACGTAATAGTTTCAGTAATATTCCACGCGTAAGTCTCAATGGACAAAGTAGCTCAACATCAGCAGCAGCAGCAGCAGCATCGACGATATCACAAGCGGCGCCAAGTTTTTCACGTCAATCGTCGAGCAGCACAACAACAACATCGTCGAGTGCAGCTGCATTGCCATTGCCACTGCAACAATCTGCATCGACAAGCGCCATGGCAAATCAACGTCAAGCTGTGCCACCAATACGACGCAGTCTTAATAATTTTAGAACACGCTCAACGACAACAGCAGCATCAGCAGCAACAAGTGCAGCAGCAGCAGCAACAACGACGACGACGACAGCGACAACGGCAGTAGATAATGAATTGCCATCGGATCTAGAGGTTGTTGTCTCAGATATTGAGAATCTAGTTAGCTAAGAGCAACGCCGCCATTTCCGTTACATTTCAAATTTCAAACCAAGTGAAAGTGATAAGTCCTAAAGTTAGTTATACAAATTGTCACATACTAGATTTAAATGCAAACAAAAACAAAAAATATATATAAAAAATAACAATACATACATGCATATAATATATATATATATATATATATAATATATGTATATGCACATATGATATTTAGATTTATATATATATATATATATATGTATGTATGTATGTATGTATATGTATATGTATGTATGTAATTTACACTGCCTTAAACTTGCCGTTTCTGCTGAATATGTGAATGCCACGCCCAATACAACCCCTTAACAAATTACGCCCACCCACAACAAGAATAGTAGAAGATGAAGAATATGAAGAAAAAACAAACCGACCAGTTAATCATAAATTAGCAAATGCTTAGCTCTTGCTTTGCTTTTGCATGTATGACTCACTCCTCAAACACAAACACAAGCACACACACACACACAGAGAGACACACCTCAACATTGACATCCGCTCATTTACAACCAGCACCATAATAACGCCACCGCATCCACATCCACATACACATCCGCCGAAGACATACGCACTCACCGCACATTGTACCTTTGACAACATATTATACATACATGTATATTTAACTATTGTATTGTAATTCGTGATCTATAACTATCTGTAAAAGTTGAAAACTCTTTGTATCTTTTAATCTATATTTTTATTTTTTATATATACTATATATTTTCTATATAATATTGTTACTAATTTTATAATGATGTTTTCTAATTTTTATTATTAGCTAATTTCGTGCTATCAAAAAATTTTAATTAATTCTTTTAATATTTTTCTAATAGAAATAGAAAGTCAATAGAACAAATTATATGTCTATTTATATGTTTCAAACGCAACGATCATAGATACTATATAACTATACTAAACTATACTATTTTATCATCTGTAAACTTCCAGACACACACACACATATACATACTAACACACACATACACAGAAAAACAATACAAGGTGCTATTTTAGTAACGTAAAACCAATTAACTGAAACAACTTTCAAAAAGAAAACAAAAAAAAAATACTCTATTGAATATTTTCAAAAAAAAAAAAATAAATAAAAAGAATAATCAAAAAATTGATATTAAGATATTGAAGTTGAGAATTGATAATAGATTGTGTCGCTGATGTAGCAAGTATATAGCAGGGATACCAAGAAAGAGTGAAAGTTGCAGATAAAGTATTTAATAAATTTAAGTAAGAAAAAAAAATACGTTAACCAACGATTAATTGTCAATAAATCAAAAGTAAAGTGCATCGAATATAGTTTATTGTAGTCGCGCATCAAAATCATAATAGTTAATAAATAACAATTTAACAGAATATGCAAATTATAACGTACACTTCCCCGCCAATCCGCCTACGCCAATTTCACAAAATCACGCAAAAATCACTAAAAATGCCTGCGCCATTCTTAATAAGTAGAGTAGTGTAAATAATTTAAATCAAATTGGCAACAAAAACACAAAAAAAGAATACAAATATAAATAAATAGTTTTTATATGCAATAAAAAATTAAATAGAGCAATGGAACAAAAATAAACACATACACAGCTTACGATATTTGTATTAATATAATTAAGTAAAAACAATTACTAAAAAATAAAATAAAAAAAAACACAGTCATGTAGCGTAAAGTATCAAAATCTAAATTCAACACAAAGGCAAATCAAAAGCTTGCAAAATTAATTCCATAAATTAATTAATTAACAATTTTGTGTAGTTCTAAGTCTAATTGGAATACACGACTAAAGAGCATAGTAAATATTAATTAACTTTATTGGTAAAAAACAAACAACAACAACAAAACTTATTGGATTATATATAGATTATATATGTATGTATGTATGTATGTATGTATGTATGTATGTATGAATATGTATTTAAATGTATTCTTTGGGTGAAATAATACTTACATACATATAATATAATATATGTATATGGGATGCGGGATGTGCAATTTTATATATGTGCATTTTGTGTATATTTTTTGGTGAAATATACAATGCATTATTATAATATAAAACAGACAGATATATGTATATGTGTATGTATGTATATGCTCAGCTCAAAATGACAGATGCAAAAGATAGACAGACAGACGGACATGCAGATAGTTTAAGGTTAACGCGCGCGCTGGCAAAAATTATAACACAATGAAGCAAAACGGAAGAATATAAAAAAAATTAAAAAAAAAAAACGAACTAAAAAATAAATATATAAAAGTACGCGACAATCGCTTTGAAATGCTTATTAAAAAAAAAAAACGAAAGAACAAAATATAAATATCGAATTTTAGTTTATAAGTTTGTTTTAGTAATAAAAAGATGATAAAGTAAAATGAAATGAAAATCGAAAATCCTAATATTAATAAACTATTTAAATATGAAACTATACAAGGCGTAAATTCTTTTATAACGTCAAGTATCGGCAATATTATGAAACTTACCAAAAAAAAAAATAAATAAATAAATAATAAAAAATACAAACAAGAAAAAATTCAAATGAAGAAGAAAATTGCCAATGTTTATGTACTGTACATATAAATTATATTAAAAAAAAAATAAAATAAAAATAAAAGAAATGCAAAGAATTATTATCTATATAAAAAGTAAACGATAAAGAAAGTATTTTAATGCGTGAAAGAAATAAAGACTATTTAGTGCGAAATGAAAACAGTTTTGTGTATTGTACATAAGAATTCTATGTATATTGATTTTAAACAACATAATTATATAGTACATATTATTCATATGTATGTACATAAATTATTAATAATTTAGTCATAAATCTGCATTAACAGATTTTGAGCTCTTTGTGTGTACCTCAATTGTATAATTATTCTTTGTGTATTTTCATCAAGATTTTGCACTCACTTCACCTGATTGATTAAACAACAAGAACAACAACATCAACATTAACAGCAATATATAACAAATAATAAAGATACATAACTATTTTTTTATAATTTAGCTAAATGAATTTAAAAACTATAAAGATTATCCGAACCCCACGCAAATATCCGTTCCCCTAGTTAATAACCAGATTTTAATAAGTAATCAGTACTAAAGTATTTTGTCGTCAATTAATAATTTAATACGAAATGATATGTAGAACAACTAAATAAATAACAAAATGTATTATGCATTATTTAAGAATGAATAATTTAATATAATATTATTTGCAAACAGAGAATATACTTAAATTAAGTTAACTTTAACCTTAATGATATAATTATAATAGTTACTTTATTTATTCATTAATATTGATCATTATTTTGTTTAATTGAAATGTAATTAATTATTTGAACACTGCACATACACCGCGATATCTTTTCATTTTTAACATTAAAAGCAACATTTAAGTAACAATAAAAAAAAAATTAAACAAAATGAAACTAAAACTTAATAACACAAAATTAAACTTATTTATGTAATTTTTTTATCGGCCTTCTCTAATTTAGCGGCACGTTTAGCCATAAGCCAAAAATAAACAGACGGTAAGAAATGACGTAAATAATATGCGATCTTTGATTGTAGATCGCTTACAATAATATCAGGCTCATTACGTAGAATGCACTGTAAAATGCGCTCTGCCAATTTATTTGGTGACATTCCTTTCGCCGTTGTTTCATCCATTTCTACAAATATATAAAATAGAACTGTCAATAACTTTTGCTGTAGACATAAAGAAAATGGTTACTAACTGCCATAGCTGCTGCCAGAGCCAGTCAACGCATTCATTGACAGCTGTGTACGTATGTATCCAGGACTAATACAAGATACATAAATCTTTTTATTGGCCATCTCAGCTCGTAGGGCATCGGCAAAAGCCTGTAATGCATGCTTGGATGCAGAATACGCTGCACGCTGTGGTATTGCAAACTTTCCTTGCACAGAACTAACAAAACAAATATGACCAGTCTGACGTTTAATCATAGATGGCAAAAGAGCTGAAAGAAATTAAATTTTGATTTATTTAATTCATTTTTATATCGAATGCTTTAATTATTTCAGTTGATTATACCTTTTGTTAATGCTACTGTTCCAAAGTAATTAACCACCATAACCTTAAGATCCACATCAACTGCAGTTGAAAGTACATCTGCTCGTACACTTATTCCACTATTATTGATCAGTATATCAACTTGATTGTAGACAGCCAAAACGCGAGCTACAAAATCTGGTATGGAATTAAGTTCTGATAGATCCAAAGGAAGCACAGTTGGTGGGTATGCAGGTTGCTACAATTAACATATAGTAAAAAAATGTGCAGTGCAGATAATTACTAAGGACTTACAACATCTAGAGCCATTAAATCTTTCTTTACACGCTCGAGCTCCTCGACGCGTCGTGCAGATAAAATGACCTTGCAGCCAGCACGATAGAAAACGTGTGCTAGAGACTCACCTAGACCAGAACTGGCGCCCGTAATAAGTACGACCTAACATACAATAAAGTTTATATGATAATACAAATCTTTGATAAGTAAGTCAACATTCTTACCTTGCCGGGCAACTGATTACGGTATTTTTGAGCGCGAAATCGTTGCCACAAATTAAAAAGGGCTAGTGGCATTGCCACAGGCATAAGTATGCTGCCCAATACCCAGTAACATACATTCCAATCGCTGGATGGTGCACATTTCTCAATTTCTTGTATTTTCATAACTCCAACTTGAAATTTTTACGAACTTTGCACTTTTATTGATTGCAAAAACAAATGTAGAACTGCGGGTGGCAATCGATAAGCATTTTATCGATATACCAAAAACTCGCAAATGTCTGCGTGTCATTGTGAATGTCCAAAATGCACAGCTGACAATTGTTACGTTGTTTCTGACGCCTTATTATTTAGTATAATTTGTTTTATTTAATAAGATATGTAAAAATGCATAGTCTTTTGAGACAAACACAACGCCTTAAGTGTTTGCTGCCAACGGCCCACACACACTTAACGGCAAGTCGCAACACTTTCTGGGAACGCGAAAAAAAATCTGGCTACAAAACAAAACTTCCAGAGCCATCGAAAAAGCAACTTATAATCGACGGATTGCGCGATTTAAAAGCCGAAATTAAACTATGGCGTCAGGAAGTGAAGGAAAAATTAGAAAGTGATCCTATATTAGTGTTTCGACCCGGTGAAACGGATGTTGTATTTGATTTCAAGGCTCCAGATGTACTTGACAAGTGGACCGTGACAACGGATGCCGATCATGGTGAGGGTAAAAGTTCTGCCACTCTAGAATTAAGTGCCGCTGGTGCTGGTCTCTTTCACGGTGAAGTTAATTCACAGCATACCAAGGATGGTATCATAAAACGCACTGGTTATGCCAATATACGCACCAAACGTGTTCGGGTTAGTAAATATGATAAATAAGATTTCTAAAAGATCAAATTACATTATATTACTTTTACAGAAATCATTTAAGCGGGAATCCTACTACGATTGGACACAATATAATATGCTCATAATGAAGGTGCGAGGTGATGGACGTAACTATTTAATTAATTTACATACTGAGGGCTATTTTGATCTCATGTGGAATGATATCTATCATTATGTGCTATATACACGCGGTGGTCCACATTGGCAAATAGCTAAAATACCCTTCTCCAAATTCTTCTTATCATCCAAAGGACGTGTACAGGATCGTCAAAGTGCCATACAATTGAACTGTATAACACACTTTGGTTTCTCTGTAGCTGCCAAAAAGGGTATGGATGGTCCTTTTAATCTAGAAATCGATTATATTGGATTAGAATATGATCCTAGTCATCAGGAGGAATTTGCCTATGAAATGTACAAAACACCGAAATATATTGTAGCTACATAACATCAAATGTTAATGTTAATTTTGTAAAGTAATTCAAACGAAAGAAAATAAATACAAATATAGCTGTTTTATTTTAACTCTTTCTCTCTCTGCTGTTCACATTCACTCTCTGTGGTGCGAGAGAGTGTTAGAGTACTCTCGCTCTGCTATCAGCTGTTTACATGTTTACATTTGTGCTCTCTGCTGTTTCAAATATTTTATTAATTACTTTTACAGCTATTTGCTACAGTCTTAATTCAATACAACTAACTGCAAAAATAGAATATTTGTAATAACAAATTATAAAGTCTGTGTAGATTAATGCAAAGTAAATAATAGCTGTAATATTTTATTGCTATTTCACATCTTTCATCTGCGACACTCAACTGTATTTGCTCTTAACCTACATACATACATATATGTACATATGTGTGTGCGTTTATTTTGAAAGGTGTTCCGGTTACAAAAACTGCCAATTAGAACATTTCGAGAACCATAGTGCTCAGTGCGTTTCTTTTTTCTCAGCTGAGTTTCCTTTCAGTCTCGTGCTAACTGTTGCTCATAAAAGTTGGTGAAAACAATTTTTTTTTTTGCGTGGGCGAAAAGTTTAGTTTTTTTTTTGGTTGTTTTTCTTGTTATTATCATACATAAATATTAGATAAAATTATGGTGAGTATTTAAATGCTTTTGTTGTTGTACTATTAAAGCGAAAAATGCCAACAAGACAAGTAAAACAAGAAATAATTCGCTATGTGACCATGTGGCACAGTTCAGACACCGGCTGTGACCTTGAGTGTGGCATAGCTACAAAACATAATCCTGTTCATAACAGATGTATGTATGTTCGTATGTTGTGTGTGCTTATGTACATAACATAACAGACGACAAACAAAACAAAAGCAGAAAGAAATCGATAAAGACTTCAAGTGCGGCTTGTCCAACTGCGGCAGCTTACGCATTTTACCGGTTTGCGTTGTCGCTTGAATTTTTATGCGCATATGAAACCTGTCTGTCGTTCGATTGTCGTAATCTGTTTGAGCTGCATGAAACCAGTTGAGCATTGAACCAACATCAAACGGAGCAACTCTAACCATTCCTACAAGCAACATCAAGCAGACATCAACTTCTCTGCATTTATTTTTTCTTTTCCTGTCTGCAACGTCAACGTCTGGTTGCTGACGTTGCGTTTTATAATGGTGCAATATACGTTCGAGAATTCATCTAATGTAATTTGTCTATAATATAAATATATATATATTCTATATATATATATATATACTCAATATTATTAGTGGAATTTTACTGTTTACTGATTACAGCAAGAAACATATCTCTATGATCCGAATGTGCTGCTGCAGCTAGACTTTCATCGCAGTCCAGCTAAATTTCAACCATTCATTTCGGCTGCCAATCCAGGAGAAACATGGCTAAAAGTACGTCCACTCAAGGATACTGACTATGATCGTGGCTTTCTACAGTTGTTATCGCAGTTGACAAATGTTGGCAATATTACACGTACACAATTTCTCAGTAAGTAAAAGACAAATATCAATATTGAGAATTATTTTTTTTTTATTTATGCATTTTGTATGCATGCAGCACGCTTTTCACAGATGAAAGCCAATGGGGATTACTTTGTCACAGTCGTTGAGGATACACGCAAGGGACTAATTATTGGTGCCGCATCGCTGATCATTGAGCGCAAATTTATACACAATTGTTGCATGGTAAGTGTTGCAAATTTGAAATTATAATTATAATTGCAACATTTGCCACACTTTGCAGCGTGGACGTCTAGAGGATGTAGTTGTCAATGATACATATCGTGGCAAGCAATTAGGCAAACTGTAGGTTTTATCAAGCATTCATTCTATGAAGAATTTAACATTATCATTTTCTATGCACAGCATTGTGGTAACTGTATCGCTGTTGGCTGAACATTTAGGCTGCTACAAGATGTCACTGGACTGCAAGGATAAACTTATTAAATTCTATGAAACATTGGGCTATATTCTTGAACCTGGCAACTCAAACTCAATGACGATACGTTATGATGATGCTACAACGGCCATCAAAAGAAATAATACCTCGGCTAGCGATGCTAACAATGCCATCGCTGGTGATGCTTGCCAAACTGTGAGCCTTAATTTTGCCTCTTGACAATTAGCCGCCAACGCTACTCCAAAATCCAAGCTATAAGTATAAAAAAGTACTTAAAGCTTTACATAAAAAATACAATTGCGCGAGGCGCAATCTTAATAAGAACAACAAGAACAGCAACAACAACAACAAAAACATTATCACAATTGTTAAATTGCAAGATTTATAATTTGTAATAATTTTTATTGCGCTTCTCGCATGGATTTTTGGACAGCGCTGGCAGGCGGTGGTGTTCTCTATGGTTCATTTATATATATCTATATATATAATGATCATAAGGACATTCAATTAGTTAACATTTATGGCTAAGGCAAATTTATTATTATTTTGTTTGTGCTCGTATTCTCTATTCTCTCTTCAATTCTTACAGAACTCACAATTTTATAATTTTTTCTCTCCTTTCTGCTACTGATTGTGCGACGATCGTCCTTAAACATTAATACAGGTTGTTGTTATACTTCCCTTCAAGAGCACGTTTATCAAGTAGCATTCAATAAAAAAAAAAAAAAAAAACTGAAATATAAAATTGACAAATAAAATTAACATTTATTGGCTAAATAACAATTAATTCTAATATTTAATTATTTTATAATATGTACAAATGCTTTCACTTTTCCACTTCATGCTTTCCTTTTTTTCTTTTTAACGATGTTTAAACAAAATTAATCAATAATAAGTATCACATGATAACAAATGTTGAAATGAATTAAACAAAAGGTTCCTCCTGCTGTCAAGAATATGAACACAAGTGTCCACATTTTGGACATTTTGAATGTTTAGCAAAGTATTGCTGCAAATGCTCGATATGACCGCCATGTGAACAGCCTTGACACCAGGCATATACGCCACGTACAATTAAACCACAGACGCAACACTTGGCCGACTGCATACTTTTGCATTTGTCACAATACCAACCAACATTGCCACCAATTGGTCGACCACATTCACCACAATTTGTATGCATAATCGTTGACTGTTGATTCAATTGTCGCACGGAACGTATCCAGGCACGATTGATAACTTCACAGGCCTCGTTCCATAACTCATAGCGATGCAATTGATCAATATAGGTATGAAACCAATGTTCCTATAGAGAAAATATGCATATTATTAGTATATGCAAATCATAATTAATAATTTGACAATTATAATAACTTACAATTATAGCATCTTCAATGGGTAACAATTTACGTGCTTCTCCCATGACAATGAGTATAGTTAATGCCGTTTGTACATCGCCAACATCATTCTGCAACATTAAAGCATCGGCTACAAATTGATGTGGCTCCCACATCGGTATTGGTGGCACATGACTGACCTTTAATATGCTTGGCACATGCGGTGGCTATACAAATTACAATTACATATTAAATTTAATAATACTTTTACATATATAATTTTGCAAAGTTTACCGGTGACTTTTCATGTGTAGAGGCTTTTAAATCCAGTTGTGGTCGTGCTGCTTGCACATCATGATGCAGTGCAGTATAGGGAAATGCCAAAGCTTTGGTAACATCAGCTGGACCAACATATATAAAACCATTGCGCAATAGTTCAAAGTTATCAAACGTTATCTCGCTAATGATTTCTGTCTCTGAGAGAATTACTGAACTAGTTGGTGGCGGTTGCTGTTTACCACCGCCAACCAGCTCATCGCCATCATCTGTAGCATGTGCAATTTCATGTTGTGTCTCTTGACTATTGCCATTTAGATCTTGATTCATATCATGTGGCACCCAATCGCTTGCCACTTGTGTTAGTCGTCGTGAACTCATTGGATTCTTTTGATTTGAAAATGATGAACGATGCTCAAATGGTGGCTCAAAATGATTGCTGCCATAGAAGAGCTTTATGAAATTCCACAAGGTTGTAGCCTAAAATATAATTTATATAATAATAATATCTGTAAATATTTGCAATATTTTCTTACATTATGTTTGCCATATTTCTTTGATACATCAGCATTGTGCTCGCAAAGTTCAGACAATTTCTTGCCACTTAGCAACAGTTCCCGAGCGCAACCAATAAAACATTCGTGCACACGCAACTCGGTTGTAATATCATGTGCTGGATAATCATTGCCAGAGTCTGTGTTCTATAATAACAGTAAAATTAATAAAAAGTTAAGTAAATTCTAATTATTAATTTACCGTATTTTTAAGCATAAACATATACATCTTTGAATGATCCAGATGAAATTGCATATTGCCAGGCACAGCAGATTTTCGTCGACTTCTACAAAAATAAACATTATTAAATAAAAATAATATTATTTACAGTCTAATATATAAAGTGTAGACTTACATAAAGTTAGTTGTCTTAGTATTGGAAGCACCACTTGATTTCGATACATATTCCTTAATTTTATTGGCAAACGATATATCACCATGTCTGCCCAAACTGGCACCTTGTGCATTGGCCCTCAGTGCCGGCCGTGTGGCATCCTTGAATGCATGCTTATAAATACTCGAATCCTTGCTAGTCGATAGCAAACAATGTGAATCGCTGCCCTGCCATGCAATGCCTGTGGTAACATTTGTGTGCTCATTGAATGAAGCAAACGGTATATATGGCCGACGTATATCCCAAACATGAACACTGTAGTCGACAACAAGTGCACAGCTAGCAATATGATAACTAAAATAAAAATTAATTAAATAATTTCTTTTTTTATAATTTTGTTGAATTATTTCTAACTTACGTGCGCTCTGGTCTCCATTTAACACGACCCACCACAGCTATAGTGTGTATAGTATATTCTAAACTGGCACGTCCATCCATATTCCAAACCTTGATTTGTTTATCTCGACTGCCAGTGGCGAGCCAATTGCGTGTTGGATGCCAATCACAGGTATAAATGGGACCACTGTGTGCTGTAAATTGTACCATGCATTTATCCCATTTACGCATATCCCATAGCTGAACGGTGCCATTCTCAGAGACAGCGGAAAATACATTTTGTGAGTGTGGCGAAAACTTGAGATCGCGCACAGACTCAGAATTACTAAAGTATGTGTTGATCGATTTATCGGATCGTATATCGAAACATTTGATAGTGCCATCCTGTGACCCAGAAATTAAAATATTTGGTTCGCTGCTGTGAAAAGTAACTGTGTGCGCGGTGCGTTCATGTTCATTGTAGACCAATAATTGCTTTTGTCGTCCAAATTTGGAAAGATCCCAAACGGATACAACGCCATTTGTTGCAGCCGTTGCCAAAATGTTGCTGTCAAGTGTACTCCATGCAACATCATTGGATGAATAGCTAAGATTTTGGCTTTTGCCGCCACGCATATTACACACTTCGGTGAAGCCATCATTATCAATAGTATAGATTTTCAGCACTAAAATAGTAAATAATAGTAAATAGTTTCAAATTTTATTATTAATTGTTGTCTTACAGCTACGGCCGGCCACTGCTATCTGATTATGATCCTTGTTCAGTGCTAAGGCATTGGCATGAGCATCCATACATATTCGTAGTGATACTGTGGAAGCCTCTGAATCTTCCAGAGAATCTGTCATCTTAAAAAGAATCTAATCTGTGCACCAATTGTAAAATTCACCCTTTTTCCCTTGGCTGTAAAAGTGAACAATAACATAACATTTTCATTAACAGAGCTCCAATTTTATTAGCACTGAGCAACAAATTATATTATCTTATAATTGTATACATACATTTTACCAATATTCTATAAATAATTCTATAATTCTATAAATATGTATTTAATTGTTTAACAATTAAAAAATAAATAAAAAACAATATCTAATTGTTGAACAATTAAAAATTAAATGTTAAACATACATTTCAGAATTATTCCTCAACAAACAACCTACTCCTCATTAATCGACTATTATGTTAATTGAAGAATTATCGATTATGTTATTGACAGCCCTGTCTTATCAGCAATCGTGACAAAACAGATGGCTGGATGCATTGACAAAGTTCTTGTACAATTAGATTTGTTTAAGCGTTTACAATTAAAATGCCGGATATTAAAATAACACCATTGGGTGCCGGCCAGGATGTGGGTCGTAGTTGTCTTCTACTTTCAATGGGTGGTAAAAACATAATGCTTGACTGTGGCATGCATATGGGCTATAATGATGAGCGACGCTTTCCGGATTTTTCGTATATTGTTCCGGAAGGACCTATCACCAGTCACATTGATTGTGTGATCATATCTCATTTTCATTTGGGTATGTGATCACTTCTGTTTTCGTTATTATCTTTACTTATCATATACCATTTAGATCACTGCGGAGCATTACCATATATGTCAGAGATAGTGGGTTATACTGGTCCTATATACATGACTCATCCAACTAAGGCGATAGCACCTATTTTACTTGAGGATATGCGTAAAGTGGCTGTCGAAAGAAAAGGAGAGTCGAATTTCTTTACCACTCAAATGATAAAGGACTGCATGAAGAAAGTCATTCCAGTAACATTGCATCAGAGCATGATGGTCGATACAGACCTGGAGATAAAGGCTTACTATGCAGGACATGTGCTGGGTGCCGCAATGTTTTGGATTAAAGTTGGCTCCCAAAGTGTTGTTTATACCGGCGATTATAATATGACGCCGGATCGGCATTTAGGCGCTGCCTGGATAGACAAATGCCGTCCGGATCTACTTATCTCAGAGAGCACATATGCCACAACTATAAGAGACTCAAAACGTTGCCGTGAACGTGACTTTCTTAAAAAAGTTCACGAATGTGTTGCAAGAGGTGGCAAAGTATTGATACCGGTATTTGCCCTTGGTCGCGCACAAGAACTTTGCATCCTACTAGAGACATATTGGGAGCGCATGAATCTTAAATATCCAATATACTTTGCTCTTGGCCTAACTGAAAAGGCAAATACATACTACAAAATGTTTATCACTTGGACAAATCAAAAGATACGTAAAACTTTCGTACATCGCAACATGTTTGATTTCAAACACATAAAACCCTTTGATAAGGCATATATAGATAATCCGGGTGCAATGGTTGTCTTTGCCACACCCGGTATGTTGCATGCTGGCCTCTCATTGCAAATCTTTAAGAAATGGGCACCAAATGAAAACAATATGGTCATCATGCCCGGCTACTGTGTACAAGGCACTGTGGGAAATAAAATTTTGAGTGGCGCCAAAAAAGTTGAATTCGAGAATCGACAGGTGGTTGAAGTTAAGATGGCTGTGGAATACATGAGTTTTTCAGCCCATGCCGATGCCAAAGGTAAGTGATAACGTTTAAATTATTATTTAATATAAAGACTATAATTAATCTAAATTATTTGTAGGCATTATGCAGCTAATACAAAACTGTGAACCCAAAAATGTAATGCTTGTCCATGGCGAAGCTGAAAAAATGAAATTCCTGCGTGCTAAAATTCGCGATGAATTCAATTTGGAAACATATATGCCAGCTAATGGCGAGACATGTGTTATTTCCACACCAGTCAAGATACCCGTCGATGCATCTATTTCACTGCTCAAGGCTGAGGCACGAGCATATAATGCACAACCGCCAGATCCAAAACGAAGACGTCTTATACATGGGGTTCTCGTCATGAAGGATAATCGAATTATGCTACAAAATCTAACGGATGCTCTCAAAGAGATTGGCATCAATCGTCATGTTATGCGATTCACCTCTAAAGTTAAAATGGATGATCCAGGACCAAAATTGCGTACACTTGAGAAACTCAAAATAATATTGGATGACAAATTGACGGGTTGGACAGTGACATTGCAAGAAAGCGGTGTCATTAATGTGGAAACCGTTGAAATCAATGTCGAAGAAGATGAAAAGGATCCTAAGCAAAAGACGATACTAATCACTTGGACCAATCAAGATGAAGATATTGGAGCATATATTTTAAATGTTTTGCAGAATATGTGCTAATTATTCATAGAATATAGTTCAGATTATCAGAGACCAGACGATCTGGTGCTCGATTCCATAGTTTTTAAGTAAAAAAAAGTTTTGAATAAAATGGTAATTGAAATTTTCAAAAAGAAAACAACTTTAAAACTAGCAGTAAAAATGGTAAAAAAAAACCGTAGCAGTATTGACTTCATTTGTAAAATTATTAAACATTGGGTCAAAGTTCATGGATGACAAGGAAAACCTGTTGATACAAACCTAAATCGACGGATCCTTTGGTAATAAGCTAAAATTTGTGATTCGTTCGTTCCACGTGATTTATTCTGGGATAATTCAGATTATTATAAGTTTTTGTTTTAAAACATTTAATTCGCAGCTTTTGGCGTTTTTCGAATCTTAATTGAAATAATAATTAGATTTGAAGTTATCGTTGGAGCTAAAGCTGCGCCTCTTCAACTGGAGTGTGCTAAGTACACTTCACTTCTTATGTCAGGGCAGCGGCACCAGAGATGATTTCAATCAGCTCACGCGTAATGACAGCCTGTCTGGTACGGTTGAATGTGAGGGTCAGTTTCTCAATCATTTCACCGGCGTTCTTCGAGGCGTTGTCCATGGCAGTCATACGGGATGATTGCTCAGAGCAAGCACCCTCCTTCATGGTGTAGAAAATGAGGGAAGCCAGAGAGAACTCCAGGTAACTCTTGATGACATCGCTGTCAATTGAATCGTAGACTGAAAGTTTTTCCGACTTCTCGATGGTGGAGCCGCTGAAGATGGGCAATGAGGTGACCTGGTATGAGACCACAGACTTGAATCTATTGTAGAAGATCTTGCCCTCAGTGTATTCATAACCAGCAGTTAAAACTTCATGCGCAATCTTGGAGGCATCAAGGAAAGTTGGTGGCAGACGGCCGACTTCATTTGCAACCATTAGGATGTTCTTGCCATATAGACGAGCTAGGATGGAGCGGGATTTGTCGCCGACACAGAACACCTTTGTGTTCACATCATCCTTTTGCAGCTCACCACGGATTTGACGTGCAACGCCGGTGTGGACAGCACCGCAGAGACCACGGTCCGATGTCACAGCGATGAGGAGCTTCTTGGGCTCGGCCTGTGCATCAGCCTGGATTTCGGTTTTGTCGAAGAATTGTTGAGCTCCAACACCGTAGGGACGTGCCGCCTTCAAATCACGCTCGGCACGGGCGTACTTGGCCGCGGACACCATTTTCATTGATTGCGTAATTTTCTGAATGTTCTTCACGGATTTGAGGCGAATGGAAATTGCCTTCAATGTGGCCATACCACGCTGCTGCTGGGCCAGCATGGTGGCTTCAACAGCCAAAGGCAACAAAATCGTACTACGTTGCATCATCATCCTGTGAGCTGTTGAAATTTCCTGCACAAGAAATTAGCACAATATTTTATGAACGTCCAGCGAAAATTTACCTGCGTGAAGTTGGCAGCGAGATGAATGTTATAACACAGTGTAGCCTTGCCACATAACGAAATTGTCAACCGATGTTTTGATAATGTCTACGCTCGCTGTGAATGGCATTTTAAATATATATAGAACTTTTCAAATTAAAATGTATGCAATTAAATAAATTAAAATAAATACTGATAGACGTGAATAATTTTTTTTTCTTTTATTAATTATTAATTTTGTGTTGCTAAACTACCACTCGATAACATATTCTAAGTCAGCTGCTCATCTATTCGATTCTGCAGCCCTTGTTCTTCTGCCATCGCTAAAGCAACCAAAAGCAAGAAGAAGCAAAAGCTGACGTACTCGGGGAAAAGATTAGAAATAATAAAGCATTTGTTTTCTATTTATTAGGCACAAAGTAATAGTTATAATGTAATGTTGTGAATCCTGAAACGTGTTAGTCTTTAATTTTCTATTAAGCTTCAACATATTCAATTTTAATCCCAAAAGAATGTTGGGAAATTGTTGCTCCACTGCATAGAAACAAATCTACAAATTTCGACAGACCACGAGTACGTGCTGAAAAAAAATATATAAGGCTAACGAGTGTTGACTTGCTATTTGTTGTGTTAAATTCCATATGTAAATAAATCTGAAGTGCAACTAACATCAAACACATTAACAGCTGGCAAGAAAAAAATCTAATGCGATTAATGCAAACGGCTGAAAAGTAGGTAATATTGTGTTTGTATTGGTGTACACGCATTAATGTTATGTCTCTCTTTCTCACTCTCTCTCTCGTTCTTTACCAATTTGCAGTACTTCTCTTTTGCCTTAAACAATAGCTTTACAGCAACAGCTGTGTGTGTGTGAGCGTGCTGTTAGCGAGTGTGCGAGTCGAGAACGAGTGTGTGTGTGTGTTGTGTAGTTTATCGTATTTTATTTGGTAATTCTCGGACGTAACAAAATATTGAGCCGTCGAGCAAAACACATGATGTGGTCGTTCTTTTCGCGCGACTCCTCAAAAGATTTCCCATATGATATTGGTGAACCAGTTGCTGGCTTTGACAACTATTCCATATGGACACTACACAAAGGCAAGCGAAAGGGAACTCTCGAAGAAGTTTCAATATTTGTTTATGATATACGCAGCGGCTCTGATACAAAATGTGAGCTAGCCAAGGCATCATTGAAGCGACTGAAAACGTTGCGTCACCCAAGTATATTACAATATTTGGATTCATTGGAAACTGATAAGATGTTATATGTTGCCACTGAAGCAATTGAAGCACTTGGAACATATTTTACAAAACTAGCAACAGATAATGTACAAAAAGGACTTTACCTTGCGTGGGGAATCTTTCAAATCACAGTGAGTATCTTACAGAATCTTTTTTATTTGTATTTATTGCTAAACTTCAATTTTCAATCTTGCAGCGTGCATTATCTTTCCTGAATAACGATGGCAATTTACGGCATAATAATGTTTCTGCTTGGTCAGTTTTTGTTAATGCATCCGGAGAATGGAAATTGGGCAGCTTGGAATATGTTGCCGCTGCCGATGGTAATCCAATGCCTCCAGTGAAAATACCAGTCACATTAGAAGTTTACGATGCACCCGAAAAGAACGATCCAAGCAAACTTAAAGCAGCAACTAAATGGTAAATTTAATAATAAAATTTTATTCATTTATATTTTATTTTTATTAATTTACAATTTTAATTTTTTTGTACAGCTCTGTGGACATGTGGGGCTTGGGTTGTCTGGTATGGGAAGCCTTCAATGGTGTGCTGAAGCAACGTTCAAATCTTAAAGATATTGAGCTTATACCTAAATCTCTACAGTCATTATATTGTGAACTTGTGGGTGCATCACCCTCAAATCGCCCCAATCCAGCAGATATTATAACACGTTGTCGAAAACCAGGAGGATTCTTTAAAAATGATTTGGTAGATACATTGCTCTTCTTGGAGGAAATACAAATTAAAGATAAGGCCGAAAAGAATCGTTTCTTCAGTGGCCTTACAACACACTTAGAGAATTTCCCAGATAATGTTTGTAAACACAAGATACTTCCACAATTGATAACCGCCTACGAATATGGCGATGCTGGTTCCGCTGTCTTGGCGCCCATGTTTAAGGTAACTATCAAGCATTTGTTAATTAATTTAATCATAAATTATAAATTATTTTATATTTGCTTAGCTTGGCAAACTATTAGATGAATTGGATTATCAGAAACGTATAGTGCCTTGTGTTGTCAAACTGTTTGGATCAACAGATCGTGTGACACGTTCACGTCTATTGCAACAATTGGATTTGTTCATTGCACATTTGCAGCCACCTGTGGTTAATGAACAAATATTTCCACAAGTGGCTCATGGCTTCCTCGATACAAATGCCACAATACGTGAGCAAACCGTTAAATCAATCATACATCTGGCACCTAAATTAAATTATAATAATCTCAATGTGGAAGTATTGCGGCATTTTGCACGTCTTCAGGCACGTGATGATCAGGGCGGCATACGAACGAATACAACTGTTTGTCTTGGTAAAATTGCACCACATTTGCATCCGCAGGTGCGTCAACGTGTACTTGTCTCTGCGTTTATACGTGCCATGCGTGATCCATTTCCGCCGGCACGTGTTGCTGGTGTTTTAGCTCTGGCAGCGACACAGCAATATTTTTTACTCAGTGAAGTTGCCAATCGTGTCTTACCATCACTTTGTTCGCTTACTGTTGATCCAGAGAAAACAGTGCGTGATCCAGCCTTTAAAACAATACGCGGTTTTCTAGGCAAGCTCGAGAAGGTCTCCGAAGATCCAAGTTTACGTGAAACAATGGGTAAGTTTGTCAGTCTAAAATGAATTAATTTGATTAATTAAATTATAAAAATTGTAGAAGCGGATGTTCATACGGCAACACCGTCAATTGGCAATGCGGCGGCCACATGGGCAGGTTGGGCTGTAACAGCAGTTACGGCCAAATTCTATCGCAGCCAAAGTGATTCATCTAGACCAAGACCACCACTAACTGGTCGTAATCTCTCTAAACCAGCATCACTGGGTAAGCTTTAAGTCGATCATTCAGATTAAATTAATTTACAATCTTTAAATTCTTGTGGTTTTTTTTTTAGAGCAACCTTCGAGCAGCAGTTTATCGACAACGACAAGTAGCGTTACGTCAATGACATCGCTGGAGCATGAAAGTAATGATACTTCCGCATCGGCTTCCGATTATGGCAACAATGACTGGGATAATGAAAACTGGGGTGAAATGGATGTAAATATACGTTGCACAATTTTAAAAAATGAATCCAAATACATATAAAAAATGTACACTTTACAGACCTCGCAGGATCCGAGCAGTCCATTGGCAGCCAGTTCCAATAATGGTCAAATAGTTGCAACAAATGCAATAAATGAAGTACGTGATGGCTGGGATAATGAGGAATGGGGCAGCCTAGAAGAGGATCCGGTAAGCTAGCAGATTTCATTTATATACCATAAATAAAATATTTTTATATACTTTGACTTTACGATTTGTAGTGTGAAGAAGAGGAGCAAGCGGAACAGGAGCAACAACAGCAACAATTGGCAAGACAATCGATATCATCAACGACATCATCAAGTCAACAACAGCAACGACCATTGTTGCCACATAAGCATCAGCAACAATTGCAGCAACATGAATTAAATGATCTTATTGAACCACTAGCCAAACTTAACTCACATGTTAACACATCACCATCACGACAACATCAGCAGCAGCAGTATACAACGATGCTGCGACCAAAGGAGCTAGCAAATCTATCAAGCAGTGCCACAACATCTCCAACAACGCCGAATGCATTTACCAATTGCAATAACATAAGTTCGCCAACATCGCATATGAATAATTCAATGCATAATGCTAATTGGAATAGCGATTCATGGGCTGATGGTGAATTTGAGCCATTTGATGAGCCAGGTTTGGGTGAGCTATTAAATATTTTATAACATTAATATTAATATTAATATTAATTCACATTCGCTAACTGTCTCTGTCTTTAGGCAATAGCAAACTGGATGAAGCGCGTCGTAAGCGCGAGGAGAAGAAATTGCAGCGTCAACGTGAATTGGAGGCACGTCGAGCGCAACGTGCAACTGGCCCATTAAAATTGGGCGCTAAAAAGCTTTAAAAGGATTTACAAACAAAAAAAAAAGAAAAAGATGAAAACAGAAAATTACCAGCAAAGTGCTTGAAACATTTCTAACATTTGTATATTTATTAGCTTTTATTCCAAATGAAAAACGAAAAAAAAAGGAAAAGAAAAAATATGATGAAATAATTAAGCGTAAAGTGAAAGTATGCATGATTTTTTTTATATATCTGTATGTATGTATGTGTTTCTCTTTGTCTCTATTTCGCACAATGTCATTCTTCCTCGCTCTTACTCTCTCTCTCTCACTGTCACTATATTTGATCTTTACCTAAGTGTGTATGTGTGTGTGTGTGTGTGTGTGTATGTGTGTTTTGAATATTTGGCCTATTTGTACTACTGCAATTTGCATTGAATGCAAATTTTCAGAAACTTTCATTTCGATTTTTTGCCCAAAGGCACCGAAGAATTTTTCATATTTATACACTTAAAAACAAAAAAAAAAACAAAAGAAAAAAAATGATGGCACGATATTAATTAAGCATTGGCATCATATATATATATATAATTAATTAATTCTCCTATAAGCTTGATATTAGCTTATTAGCAATTTGGCTAAAAAAAAAGCAAACTTTAGTTAACAGCTTTAGCTAGTGAAAAAAAAACAAAAACCAAAATATGAAAATAAAATTTCAATTTATACTGCGAATTAAATGAATTTCCTAAAACACAAAAAAAAAAACAAAAACAAAATATAAATGATATATCAAATATATAGTGATGAAAAATCCTAATTGAATGAAATGAACATGAAACGCACGTAAAAAATTTTTTAAAATATTCTCTATATGTACGTAGTTGAATAAATCATTTTTTGGATTAACTTGAAATATTATATTTCTCAGTGTATATGTATGTTGTCCAATTTCAACTCCAGTTCAAGTTCCATTTACATGTTTTTAATAACTAAATAATATAATTGTATTGTAATTCAATATGTCGCGCTCTGTGTGTTCGCTTTGATCAAATATACAGATATTCTGTGTATTTAACTAGTATAGTATGCTGATATGCCTGAGTGTATGTATGCTGTGCATGTGTGTGTGTGTGTGTTAGTGCGTGTGCGTTGCAATTAGACAGATAAACCCAAAAGATATTGCTCAGAAATTTTCAGAGTTTTAACGAATTAGTATTCCAGATTTGACTTTCTAGGAAAACGCAATAAATAAATTATAGCAAAAAAAAAAAGAAAAAAACCGGAAAAAAATGTGAATTTTTTAATAAAAATATATATATACATAAATCGATATATATATATACATATATATATATATAAATATTGTATTTTTATATAGTATCTAAACACAATAAAAACAAAATGAGATAAACAAAAAAAAAAAAACAACAATACAATACAAACAGCAAGCAATTATCAAACGAAATACTTTGTAAGCTTTTTTCATATTACAATTTATATAAGTAGAAAAAAAATAACAAAAAAAAAAAAAATACAAAAAAAAACAATTTGCACCTGTTAAATCCTATGTTGCTATATACTAGGAACAAATTATCAAAAAAAGAAAAGAAAAAAAAATGAATAAATAAATAAAACGCATTAAATCCGTTGATTAGCCGATTAATCGTTTCATTTATTTATTAATTTTTTTTTATTGGTAAACAATTTTTAAATGTGAATCTTCCCACTAACAGCACCAAGCGCAAGCCATTTTTTGCATCTCGATAGTTACATTAATTACTAACTTATCATACGAAAATAATATACCATATATATATATATATATATATATGTGTATAGGTATATACTATATAATGCAATGTATATAACTAACATTCATATATATATATATATACAAAACATGTACGCCGATTTTTTCCAATACCTCAATATATCAGTGTACAATTTTTTCCATTTATATTTTTCAAAATACCCAAAAAAAAAAAAATTAACAAAAATAAGAATAAAACAAAACGAAAATCGAAAAAAAAAAATCGACTAAAACTAAATGAAGAAAAATGTTGAATTTTTAAAATCTGATTGTTGTCACAGCCGGTCGTCAGTTGTTTATAAATTTGGTGAATATATATTGCAATTTAACTAGCAAAAAGTATTACAAATGATGCCTAACTAGTCCTATAGAGTATATGAATATTTGTGGCATTCAATTCAAAGAAAAAAAAAAAAATTAAAATGTAATAAACAATGAGGGAAATCTAAATAAAATGATTAAATTACAATAATTATAAAAATACAATTTTCATTCACTAATTTGTTTATATTTGCTCTGAAAATTGTATTTTCTAGAAAATTGTTTGTAATTTTTTTTTTTATTTAGGTTTCCCTCATTTTTTTTATTTAATTTTTATTTATTACAATTTTTTTTTTTTTCTTTGAATTGAATGCCACAAATATTCATATACTCTATAGGACTAGTTAGGCATCATTTGTAATACTTTTTGCTAGTTAAATTGCAATATATATTCACCAAATTTATAAACAACTGACGACCGGCTGTGACAACAATCAGATTTTAAAAATTCAACATTTTTCTTCATTTAGTTTTAGTCGATTTTTGTTTTTTTTTTTTCGATTTTCGTTTTGTTTTTTTTTTGTTTCTTATTTTTGTTAATTTTTTTTTTTTTGGGTATTTTGAAAAATATAAATGGAAAAAATTGTACACTGATATATTGAGGTATGGCTTGCGCTTCGTGCTGTTAGTGGGAAGATTCACATTTAAAAATTGTTTACCAATAAAAAAAAATTAATAAATAAATGAAACGATTAATCGGCTAATCAACGGATTTAATGCGTTTTATTTATTTATTCATTTTTTTTTCTTTTCTTTTTTTGATAATTTGTTCCTAGTATATAGCAACATAGGATTTAACAGGTGCAAATTGTTTTTTTTTTTTTGTATTTTTTTTTTTGTTATTTTTTTTTCTACTTATATAAATTGTAATATGAAAAAAGCTTACAAAGTATTTCGTTTGATAATTGCTTGCTGTTTGTATTGTATTGTTGTTTTTTTTTTTTTTTTTTTGTTTATCTCATTTGTTTTTATTGTGTTTAGATACTATATAAAAATACAATATTTATATATATATATGTATATATATATATGTCGATTTATGTATATATATATATATATTTTTATTAAAAAATTCACATTTTTTCCGGTTTTTTTTTTTTTTTTTTGTTTTAATTTATTTATTGCGTTTTCCTAGAAAGTCAAATCTGGAATACTAATTCGTTAAAACTCTGAAAATTTCTGAGCAATATCTTTAGGGTTTATCTGTCTAATTGCAACGCACTAACACACACACACACACACATGCACAGCATACATACACTCAGGCATATCAGCATACTATACTAGTTAAATACACAGAATATCTGTATATTTGATCAAAGCGAACACACAGAGCGCGACATATTGAATTACAATGCAATTATATTATTTAGTTATTAAAAACATGTAAATGGAACTTGAATTTGAGTTGAAATTGGACAACATACATATACACAAAGATATACACTGAGAAATATAATATTTCAAGTTAATCCAAAAAATGATTTATTCAACTACATACATATAGAGAATATTTTAAAAAAATTTTTACGTGCGTTTCATATTCATTTCATTCAATTAGGATATTTCATCACTATATATTTGATATATCATTTATATTTTGTTTTTTTTTTTTGTGTTTTAGGAAATTCATTTAATTCGCAGTATAAATTGAAATTTTATTTTCATATTTTGGTTTTTGTTTTGTTTTTTTTTTTCACTAGCTAAAGCTGTTAACTAAGGTTTGCTTTTTTTTTTTTAGCCAAATTGCTAATAAGCTAATATCAAGCTTATAGGAGAATTAATTAATTAATTATATATATGATGCCAATGCTTAATTAATATCGTGCCATCATTTTTATTTATTTTTTTTCTTTGTTTTTTTTTTTTTTTTTTTTGTTTTTAAGTGTATAAATATGAAAAATTCTTCGGTGCCTTTGGGCAAAAAATCGAAATGAAAGTTTTTGAAAATTTGCATTCAATGCAAATTGCAGTAGTACAAATAGCCCAAATACTCAAAACATGCACGCACACACACATACACATACACACTTAGCTAAAGATCAAATATAGTGACAGTGAGAGAGAGAGAGAGAGAGAGTAAGAGCGAGGAAGAATGACATTGTGAGAAATAGAGACAAGAAGAAACACATACATACATACATACAGATATATAAAAAAATCATGCATACTTTCACTTTACGCTTAATTATTTTATCATATTTTTTCTTTTCCTTTTTCGTTTTTCATTTGGAATAAAAGCTAATAAATATACAAATGTTAGAAATGTTTCAAGCACTTTTCTGGTTATTTTCTGTTTTCATCTTTTTCTGTATTTTTTTTTGTTTTAGTTGTAAATCCTTTTAAAGCTTTTTAGCGCCCAATTTTAATGGGCCAGTTGCACGTTGCGCTCGACGTGCCTCCAATTCACGTTGACGCTGCAATTTCTTCTCCTCGCGCTTACGACGCGCTTCATCCAGTTTGCTATTGCCTAAAGACAGAGACAGTTAGCGAAAGTGAATTAATATTAATATTAATATTAATGTTATAAAATATTTAATAGCTCACCCAAACCTGGCTCATCAAATGGCTCAAATTCACCATCAGCCCATGAATCGCTATTCCAATTAGCATTATGCATTGAATTATTCATATGTGATGTTGGCGAACTTATGTTATTGCAATTGGTAAATGCATTCGGCGTTGTTGGAGATGTTGTGGCACTGCTTGATAGATTTGCTAGCTCCTTTGGTCGCAGCATCGTTGTATACTGCTGCTGTTGATGTTGTCGTGATGGTGATGTGTTAACATGTGAGTTAAGTTTGGCTAGTGGTTCAATAAGATCATTTAATTCATGTTGCTGCAATTGTTGCTGATGCTTATGTGGCAACAATGGTCGTTGCTGTTGTTGACTTGATGATGTCGTTGATGATATCGATTGTCTTGCCAATTGTTGCTGTTGTTGCTCCTGTTCCGCTTGCTCCTCTTCTTCACACTACAAATCGTAAAGTCAAAGAATATAAAAATATTTGATTTATAAATAATATCTGTTAACTTACCGGATCCTCTTCTAGGCTGCCCCATTCTTCATTATCCCAGCCATCACGTACTTCATTTATTGCATTTGTTGCAACTATTTGACCATTATTAGAACTGGCTGCCAATGGACTGCTCGGATCCTGCGAGGTCTGTAAAAATTATTTTTTTAGGATTTTAAATTCTTTTTTTTAAATTATGCTATGTATATTTACATCCATTTCACCCCAGTTTTCATTATCCCAATCATTATTGCCATAATCGGAAGCCGATGCGGAAGTATCATTACTTTCATGCTCCAGCGATGTCATTGACGTAACGCTACTTGTCGTTGTAGATAAACTGCTGCTCGAAGGTTGCTCTAAAAAAAAAACAACAAGAATTTAAAGATTGTAAATTAATTTAATCTGAATGATCGACTTAAAGCTTACCCAGTGATGCTGGTTTAGAGAGATTACGACCAGTTAGTGGTGGTCTTGGTCTAGATGAATCACTTTGGCTGCGATAGAATTTGGCCGTAACTGCTGTTACAGCCCAACCTGCCCATGTGGCCGCCGCATTGCCAATTGACGGTGTTGCCGTATGAACATCCGCTTCTACAATTT
Source organism: Zaprionus obscuricornis (assembly GCA_037044475.1). Lineage (NCBI taxonomy): Eukaryota > Metazoa > Arthropoda > Insecta > Diptera > Drosophilidae > Zaprionus > Zaprionus obscuricornis. The sequence goes on along the minus strand of JBAMBR010005715.1, from coordinate 2,022 downwards.
TTATAATTTAATTAATCAAATTAATTCATTTTAGACTGACAAACTTACCCATTGTTTCACGTAAACTTGGATCTTCGGAGACCTTCTCGAGCTTGCCTAGAAAACCGCGTATTGTCTTAAAGGCTGGATCACGCACTGTTTTCTCTGGATCAACAGTAAGCGAACAAAGTGATGGTAAGACACGATTGGCAACTTCACTGAGTAAAAAATATTGCTGTGTCGCTGCCAGAGCTAAAACACCAGCAACACGTGCCGGCGGAAATGGATCACGCATGGCACGTATAAACGCAGAGACAAGTACACGTTGACGCACCTGCGGATGCAAATGTGGCGCAATTTTACCAAGACAAACAGTTGTATTCGTTCGTATGCCACCCTGATCATCTCGTGCCTGAAGACGTGCAAAATGTCGTAATACTTCCACATTGAGATTATTATAATTCAATTTAGGTGCCAGATGTATGATCGATTTGACGGTTTGCTCACGTATTGTGGCATTTGTATCGAGGAAGCCATGAGCCACTTGTGGAAATATTTGTTCATTAACCACAGGTGGCTGCAAATGTGCAATCTTTAATTTGTATTTCCTCCAAGAAGAGCAATGTATCTACCAAATCATTTTTAAAGAATCCTCCTGGTTTTCGACAACGTGTTATAATATCTGCTGGATTGGGGCGATTTGAGGGTGATGCACCCACAAGTTCACAATATAATGACTGTAGAGATTTAGGTATAAGCTCAATATCTTTAAGATTTGAACGTTGCTTCAGCACACCATTGAAGGCTTCCCATACCAGACAACCCAAGCCCCACATGTCCACAGAGCTGTACAAAAAAAATGTAAATTGTAAATTAATAAAAATAAAATATAAATGAATAAAATTGTATTATTAATTTTACCATTTAGTTGCTGCTTTAAGTTTGCTTGGATCGTTCTTTTCGGGTGCATCGTAAACTTCTAATGTGACTGGTATTTTCACTGGAGGCATTGGATTACCATCGGCAGCGGCAACATATTCCAAGCTGCCCAATTTCCATTCTCCGGATGCATTAACAAACACTGACCAAGCAGAAACATTATTATGCCGTAAATTGCCATCGTTATTCAGGAAAGATAATGCACGCTGCAAGATTGAGAATTCAAGATTGAAGTTTAGCAAGAAATAAAAATAAGATTTTAAAAGTTACTCACTGTGATTTGAAAGATTCCCCACGCAAGGTAAAGGCCTTTTTGTACATTATCTGTTGCTAGTTTTGTAAAATATGTTCCAAGTGCTTCAATTGCTTCAGTGGCAACATATAACATCTTATCCGTTTCCAATGAATCCAAATATTGTAATATACTTGGGTGACGCAACGTTTTCAGTCGCTTCAGTGATGCCTTGGCTAGCTCACATTTTGTATCGTGTACACCAATACAAACACAATATTACCTACTTTTCAGCCGTTTGCATTAATCGCATTAGATTTTTTTCTTGCCAGCTGTTAATGTGTTTGATGTTAGTTGCACTTCAGATTTATTTACATATGGAATTTAACACAACAAATAGCAAGTCAACACTCGTTAGCCTTATATATTTTTTTTCAGCACGTACTCGTGGTCTGTCGAAATTTGTAGATTTGTTTCTATGCAGTGGAGCAACAATTTCCCAACATTCTTTTGGGATTAAAATTGAATATGTTGAAGCTTAATAGAAAATTAAAGACTAACACGTTTCAGGATTCACAACATTACATTATAACTATTACTTTGTGCCTAATAAATAGAAAACAAATGCTTTATTATTTCTAATCTTTTCCCCGAGTACGTCAGCTTTTGCTTCTTCTTGCTTTTGGTTGCTTTAGCGATGGCAGAAGAACAAGGGCTGCAGAATCGAATAGATGAGCAGCTGACTTAGAATATGTTATCGAGTGGTAGTTTAGCAACACAAAATTAATAATTAATAAAAGAAAAAAAAATTATTCACGTCTATCAGTATTTATTTTAATTTATTTAATTGCATACATTTTAATTTGAAAAGT